>VCCN01007085.1:18399916-18410487 GCA_006491835.1 Architeuthis dux | reverse complement strand
ATATATATATATTGCCCAGGAAAAAAACCTCTAAATATAACAATACTGGAAGGAAACTCGTGTCAAATCTACAACCTTGGGGCCTTGATCCTATGTGTGCAAGCTCAGTGGACCATAGGATGCAAACCCTTGGGTTGGCCCTGCACATGTTGCACTTCATCTTAAAACTTCATTGCACAGGCTGATATAATGGCAGTGTTACCAGAAATAACTCCTGAAAACACTATGAAACACAATTTGTGGATACCAACAAAAGTTGTCAGAGGAGCAGTGAATCCAGATTGTCCTGTATTCATCTTGAACATGTGTGTGCTCATATACGAGGGTGTATCAATAAGTTATTAACTGAATTTCAATCTGAAATCTTTACTGTATAATGTTCAATCTCAGTGATTAATATTCACCACTGAATTAAGTGCATTTACAAAGGAAAGAGATTATGTTGAAAAATAAATATTTGCTCAGTTACTTCTCCTACATCATAGCTATTTGTCCACAAAATTCATAACTTAGAAACTACATGGCCAATCTGAACCAAAATTGGCAGAGATACCAAGTATTATGCAGGATCTTAATTATAATTTTTGGGTGTCTGATCCATGCACAGTTATCTCCTCTGCATCGTAGCAGAGTCCCCCAAAATTCATTACTCAGAAATTACTTGGCCGATCTGAACCAAATTTGGCAGTGATACCAAGTTTCATGTGTGGATCTCAAATATAAATTTTGGGGCCAATTTATGCAGTTACCTTTCCTACATGGTAGCTATTTGTCCAAAAAGTTCACAACTCAGAAATTACTCAGCCGATATGAAGCAAACTTGGCCCGAATACCAAATATCATGCCAGGATCTCAAATATAAATTTTTGGGTGAATTCTTGTACAGTTAGCTCCCCTGAATCATAGCTATATGTCCACACCACACAATATCTCCAAAAGTTCAGAATGAATATCAATGAAAATTTGTGGAAAATGGGTTACGAAAGAAATTATTCAATTTTGGTACGGATCTATGCAAAATTACCTCCTTTGCATCGTAGCTATATAGCTATACCACACAATATCTCCAAAATGTTTTCAATGAAATTTTGTGGGATACTAGGCAATGGGCAAGAAAGATCTCACTACAGTACAAGGGTCCAAAAAGACCCGATTACGATTTGAAAAAAAAAGGTTCTAAAAACACCAGAAATCGTTTCTGCATATCAAGTCGAGTGTCCATGCATAATTTCAAGGCTATAGGCCAAATAGATTATGAATTAGAGCTATCAGAAATCTATTAAATGGTGTGTCAATTACAGCTCTCTGTACATTACAAGGGTCCAAAAAGACTCAATTCTGATTTGCAAAAACAAAGTTAGATAAATGGATGAAAATATATTGTATTACTTGAAAATAAATCTTAACATTAAATAAAACATCATCCATATCAAGATATTTTGGAAACTAGCTGAGCTTAGGGTATGCAGTTGATTGTTAAACAGCACGTCTATTTAATTAATTATGATCTTAAAGGCGTTTTTAACATGAATTATATTAAGTATATACACAAACATATGCCTTCATGCATATTTTCAAGCATATCTACACAATATGTCTCAACATAAATTTATTTTGAAAATCTTTATTAATATGTAACTTTAAGTATAATAAATATTAATTAAACTTACGGTTGGATAAAAATGTCAAATATAGCAAATGGACAGACTAGAAGCTTGCATTTTTTTTATTATCTCAACAGAGAGAGAGAGAGTGAGAGAGAGAGAGAGTGGGTGTATAGGCGACTTCAGAGGTGTCCACTCAATCTGTATCTATGGGACACTCTGTTTTGTCTCCACTCTGTCAGTCTCATTTATAGTGTGGTTGTTTATAGTTTCTAAAGCTAAATTAATTCATCTTGTTTACTCTTTATATTTTGAACTTTGGCTATTCTGAATTCACCTGTGCTCGTTTATTAAACTGATTTCTATTTTTAGGTATTTTCTGTCAATGTTTTGACTCCTATTTCCCTTTCTCCTGAGTTACCCTTTGATGTTATCAAAAGTACCACTGTTGTTTACCAAAAGTGTCAAGTCGATTGTTTTAGTCAGTGTCAATCTGTATATTTTATACTTCCGATATTTTCTTTTCATTTATCTATCTATCTATTTTCATTTATGCCCCCTTTCGATATGGTACAATAGTTTTGAAATGTCCCTGTGAAAAAAACAAAAAAAATCAACCCAACAAACATTTTAAGTAAACTGGTTTCACTATGAGTTTACCTGTAAAATTCCAAGCAAAAGCACTATCTGAGTTTTTATTGTTATAGAAAACTAATAGACAGAGTCATAGAAAACACTATGTATTGATTTCACTCAATCAAAGCAAATGTAAAAGAAATTTAGATATTCTTGCATTTGTTTCTACCCATCTTATTGCTTTAGTAAATAACAATATCTGATTCATTTCATGACAATAGAGATTTAATCAAGCAATAAAATTTGTTTGTCAGTTAGAGATTAATTAAATTAACTTTTTCTTTTCATTAACAAGATTTTGCTTTTATTTTCTCAAGTGATTGGCCCAATACTCTCTTTTCACTTAATCTCCCACATTACCTCAAGGAATGTTTAATTCCTATTGGTTAATCAGAATTTAGAATATTCAACAAGCATTATTGACTGATGAAAGCTCAGATTGCATTAAATGCAATGAAGTGACAGCATCGCAGGTTCATTTTATTTTATTTTATATTACTGAAGCTGTTTTAAATTATCTGGCATTCTTTCTGATGGTCAAGGAAATACATGAATTCAATCTCAACATTCATCACCAAGATGAACATCATGATGCAAGAAGCAATCCTAATGAGCATATGTGTGTATGTATGTAGATATATATGTGCACATATATGTGTGAGCAGTCGTGAGTGCATGAAAGTATGAAAATTAGCAGTTTTTTTAGTTCTGTATATATACAGTGCATCACAAAACTTTAAACTCAAGTGAAAATCTTGAATAATTTCATTATGATCTGGAATAAATTCATTACCTTTTGTGATTATACGGTTGGTCATCTTATAAACACTATCCAGTTGTAAAAAGTTGAGCAGTGATCATGAGTTGAGTATTTTTAACAGAATTTTAATTATTAAAAATTTTTGTTGCATCTAAACTTTAAACTCATTGACAATTGACACTATATAAAGGGTTCAAAGTTCAATTTATCGATATTTATTGTTGTTAAAAACTGTGCCATGTCTACACAGTATAGGAAAGAGATCAAAGCTGTCTGATTTCGAACATGGTAGGATAGTTGAACTTCAAAATCAGGGTCTATCACAATGTGAAATAGCTGAGCAAATTAATCGAAGTCAGACAGTTGTGAAATTTTTTTGTGTGATCCAGATAGTTATGGAGCCAAGAATAGAGGTGGTAGACCCAAGAAGATGTTGGATCATGATGAAAGGGCAGTTATCAGAGTGCTGCTGACAAACTTCAATCAGTCCATCACTCGTCTGAAGGCAGAAACAGGGCTTAAAGTTCACAAAGATGAAAACAAACATGGCATGAGGAGTCTAGCTATGAAAATTATCCACAAACAACACAGATTGATATCTCCGATCTAAATAGTTAATTTTAACCTTTTTCCAAAGATTTTGCTATAGTAACTATGTGTACAACTTATGATCAGGCCAAATACACGTTTATATCTGAAATATCAATCTTCGTTGTGTGTGGATCATTTTCAGAGCTCGGCATCTCGTATCTGATGAAACCTTGCAAATTCCAGTCTGCATTGTTTGTGGATCATTTTCAGAGCTGGACGCTGCAATCTTTTTCTGTACCTGAATCCTGACTTCCTAATTTTCTCCTCTTACCACTCGCAACAGCAACTCTGAAATGAATACATATTAAAAGATGATTCCTTTCCTGAGTTAATCAATGTGAGCAAAATTAGTGAGAACTTTTTGTTTTTGATTAAAAAAAACGTTTTTAAATATCATAGAAAACTTTCTTTTTTCCTTCAAAGCTTTTAATTTCTATTTTAAAATTTATTTGTATTTTTATTTGTAAATCATTTTCTGGGATTAAAGATTATGTCTTTATCCCTGATAATGTGTTCAGGATCAGTAGTCTAGTAGGACTCTTTGTTTTAATGTCTTTATATCTCTTTTAATATCATGATCCATTTATCCCTGTCTCACCAGCAACCAACTTGGCATGTGCTTAAGAAAACTAAGCTGACATGAATATATCTTTTAAGATATTTATTCTTTTTTGAAACATGTATATTCTAAGAAAGTATTAATATCACTGTAGCTTCTTAATTTCATATTCAAACAGTGTTTTATTTTTAAATCTTTAGATGAAGCATTTGAACTATTACTATTATAAACTGTAAACCAAAACTGTCAAAATAGGTTTCTTCAGTGTTTGAGTTGGCTATGTGTGTATGTATCTATCATGCATACAGGCAGTACCAATGGAGCTAGAGGGCTGCAAATTTGAACATTTACTCCTTATTATGTCTAGAAATCTTTTTGTTTTGTTTTTGGAAAATTCCTCCCCTTAAATAGCATTTTTTTAGTGATCACTGCCCAACAATAGGCGGGAGAGGTAACTTATTCATTGATCACCCCTTTTAAAGATGTTGTAATTGATCACCCCTAACACGGCATGCTGTCAAAAGACATTGGTCAGGTGACAGTTTCTATTGAGTGACTAACTTACTAGTTTTCCTCTATCTTACTATTGTTGCTTTTTTTCACAATTGGGTTGACACATTCTTCAACTACTAGAGCAAACAGCAAAAGATCGGAAATAAAAAATGTAGCTTCCAACGAGGTTTGAACTCACATCCCACACCTTGGAAGCCTGTCTTTCATAAACATTGCCTTCAATGATAAACATACCACTAATCTGTAGTTATTTTGATACTCCTCCCTCATTAATTCTTTATGTCATCTTTTTTTTTTTACCTCCAAACTGTAGTTACATTTTTTATTCCTATCCTCATTTTTTATTTAAACAGTGTGTTCAACACTGTGTGTAATATATACATACTATCATTCTTTTAAGTAAAGCGTCTGTCTCTTGAGAGCCAACTCCCAATGAAGTATACACCCAGTGACGAAGACCCGATTTCTGTTACATGCGTCAGCTTAGTGATCCTTGCAAGTTTCAAGTCTGGTCGAGACCAGGACTTTATTCTTACAAGTTTTTTATGACCACCCCCATGGCAGGATGCAAGTCCACTGAAGGGATACCTCCACCCTAATCACACAGCTTAGAGTGTACTCAATAAGCTGCTGAGTGCACAGGGAAATTTGTCCTAAGGAAGAGTTTTCCACACTCTTTGCTCATACCTGGAATCGAACCCAGGACCTTCTGCATGTGAGGCAGATGTGCTAACCATCCGAGTGGACTATCACTCACTTAGGAGAATGAAATTCCTGAATTCAATAAAGGAAAAAAACAGGTTGAGTTGGCTAAGAATAAGAACCTGCAAAGAAAGAAATAATTGAAAATTTTGTAAATTTATGGATAAAACATTTGCACAAATAAAAAATGTTTTTTAAAGGGGATAGATATTGTCAGGTTGTAAATTTTGTAAGATATACCACATGACTAGAAGTGAACTCTAGTGGTCAGTTATAAGAAGTGACCAACAAGGATAAAGGTCCGATTCTGAGCTAATTCAGACTGGATATAAAGCAAATGTTATCCTATCAGCTCTTGTAAGTAGCTTTTTTCAGATCTATTAATTACCACTACCCACAACACTGGTTTATTGATGGGTTTAGGTTATTCGTGTGTTCTGACATTTATATGTATCTATCTATGTATCTATCTATGTATCCGGATTTTGCCCAGCCCTAACCTTTCATAGTAGAAACTTGAAATTTTTCACACACACACTCCCCTCAATGAGTAGGGAAAATGTTGATTTTTTTAAAAATTCCCCCCTAAATAGGTTTTTAGAGGGGGTTTCAATATGCAATGTAAGTTGTGCCCACTTGTTTTTTAAAAATCCATACCTTTTTTTACTGATCACAGCCCAGCAAAAGGCAAGAGAAGTAACTTATTCATTGATCACCCCTTTTTCCAACTTTTTAATTGATCACCCCCAACACAGCATATATGGGTGGTAGTGATTCATAATTTCCCTTGGAATACTAGTCATCATTATTGTCAACATTATCATCATCATCATTACTTCATTATCATTGTGTTATTATTCAATATATAATTTATGCTAATTTGGTCACTAGTTTGTGCCTGCTTGTTTTTTGAAAATTCAGACATTTTTTACTGATCACAGTCCAACAAAGGGGGAGAGAAGTGACTTATTCATTGATCATCCCCTTTTCCAATTTTTAATTGATCACCGCATATATGGGTGGCAGTGATTCGTAATTTCCCTTGGAATGCTAGTTTTTATTGTAATCGTGATCTTTGCCATCTAAGAATCAAAACTGAATTGAATATTGTGTTCATACATTCATTTCCATGTCTTGTTTTTCTTGTTGCTGTTTTTGAAGCCCTTCTTTCTTCATTTTTTACATCCCATGTGCCTCCTCATTCTTCTAGATCCTGAATCCAGGTCCGTTCAAACTATTGATCAACTACAATTATTTATCTCTAGCTCTCAATGAGGCAGATGCTTGGCAAGTGTTCAATGTTTAGATATACCAAGCTAGGTGAACTGAACATTAGGAAATGAGAAGCAGGATAAACTGATGAGGTAATTAACAAAAACTTTCTGTATCGATTAAGATATCAGGTTGGCAATTTTCTGAAGGTTAAATGAAAAAGCTTTCAGACAATGCATAACCAAAATCTGTACTCCAAATGTCAATCATGTAGAGATACTGGTCTAGTTTGCCACTCAATAGAAACCGTCATGTGATCAAACATGTTTTTTGCAGCATGCCATGTTGGGAGGGGGCGGGGGGGATCAATTGAAAAAATTGGAAAAGGGGTTCATCAATGAACAAATTACTGAATGGAGTGAACGCTGCTGAACACAAACTAAGGGACCAATTTACATTGTAAATTGAACACCACCCACCCATATATGCACACTAAAAAAAAAGTTTTTTTTAGACATATAATGTTTAAATTTTCATCCCACTAGCTCCATTGGTGCTGCCTGTACACGTGATACATACAATTATCGCCCTTAAATAAGTGCACCCCTACCACTTTTTAATAGAAAGTTAATTGTCTTCTAAACCAAACATAATGGGAATTTATTATTTCTAGTGGAACATTACACAATAAAAACAGATATTATCAGGTATTATTTATGACCAAACTCAAATATTTTTTCGTAGTGTTGTACTCATCTTTGGACAGCAATTTCAATGCTGTAGAGTTTGGTCATAAATAATACCCGATAATATCTGTTTTAATTGTGTAATGTTCCACTAGAAGTAATAAAATCCTGCTATATTCGGTTTAGAAGAAAATTAACTTTCTACAACATAGTAGTAGGGGTGTACTTATTTATGGGCAATACTGTACATTGAAAACTGAAGAAACCTATGTTGATGTTGACTATGTTGATGTTGAGAGTTTTGGTTGAAGGTTTCTCATGGAAGTACTACCAGAATAATTGTTAGATACTCAATCCGTTTCTTTAGGTTAACGTTCTGATTATTGTCTGAGCTTCTCAATTTTATATTTCAATCATTTCATCAACAGCAAAACGAAGGGAACTATTCCCAACTGAGTTCTATCCAAAATAATTCATCAGGTGAGGTTTATGGGAAATAAATTGGTCTGAAAAATCATTTAATTCCCCAACTGTTGTTTATAAAATTACCATATTTCCCAGCATTGAAGACGCTATTTTTCATCCAAAATGAGTCTCGAAAATTAACTTGCATCCTACAAGGTGAAGGTTACATTTTTCATAGACTTATTAGAGACCATCAACTAAAACTGTCAACATCAACATAGTTTCTTCAGTTTTTTAGTGCGTCTGTCTTTCTGGCTGGCCATGTATGTATCACATGTGAAGGCTGCACTAATGGAGTTAGAGGGCTGCTTCGTAGTATCTTGGAATCCATCATTTGCAAACACTGGTGTTATAAATTGTAATGTTTCGTAGACAAGTAGACTAGCAGACTAGCCCCCTCACTCCCACCCCAACAACAAATGGAACATCTTATCAGTCGTTTTTTTTTTTTTTGCTTTAAATTAACCGCCAGAATATTTGAATATTTACTCCTCATTATATCTGCAACAAACCTTTTTTTTTGTTTTTTGAAAATTCAACCCTTAAACAGCTTTTTAGTGGGGGGTTCAATTTGCAATGTAAGTTTATATTAAATTGATCCCTTAGTTAGTATCTGGCAGCCTTCAAGCTTGTTTTTTGAAAATTCAAACTTTTTTAGGGATCACTGTCCAACAAAAGGTGAAAAAAGTAACTTATTCATTGATCACCCCCTTTTTCAAATTTTTTAATTGATCACCCCCAACAAGACATGCTGCCAAAAGATGTTGGTCACGTGACAGCTTCTATTGAGTGACTAACCAGACCTGTCTTATTTTTATACTTTTTTTTTTGAAAATTTTGCATTTCAAAATAGGAGGTGGGTCCTCTAGGCCAGAGTGTCCTCGACACAGAAAAATATGGAATTTAATTATTCAATTTAATTTGTGCCCTTGAGATGTAAGGATTAATTTAGCTATTCATGATACCATTGTTTCCAGTGGTTGCCAACTTGGGCGATACTGACCACTAGTGGGCGATTTAAGCTTTTAACTGGGCTGTCCCAATACTGGGTCACAAGATCAGGTATTATGTCTGTATTACTTCTGCCATACAGACAACACCGGAAGTCAATATGTTTTTGTTATGGCTAACAGTGCGTTATTACAAAGGTATGGTTTTTATTTTCATTAATGTATTAATATATGATAAATACATTGTATATTTACTTTTTGTTGTCTTTGTACAAGTTTTTGAAGCGTATACAGTTCCCAGTTGCCTAGAAATGAAATCTATGCAATTTTAGCCATTTTTGACAAATCTAGCCACTTTCAGCCATTTAAAATGGTCATTAAGTAGCTAACTGGATTTGAAATATTAGTGGGCAGTACGCAAAGGTTTTTTTCTAGACATAATAAGGAGTAAATGCTTAGATTTTCAGCCCTATAGCTCCATTGGTGTGGCCTGTATGCATGATGCATACAGTCAGCCAGTCAGTCAGACCAACTTAAAAACTGAAGAAACCAAAACGTTTTGCGGACAGTTTTGTTTGACAGTTTCTAATACAAGGTCTGTCCAGAAAGTATCCAGCCATTTTGTATATCTCGAGAAGTGGTTATGTGGCACTGTGCATGCATGAACAGACACTCTCCCATGGGGTTACATTGTTTATTGACATTTAAATGGGTCATTAAATAGAAATCCTCATTTTCTTATCTGTTGGCTAATTTGCAGCAACTAAGACTGTCCTATTGGTGTCACTGGGTAAAGATAGAATGCATTTTTGTCTGAATATTTTTATTCTAAAGAAGATGCTAATCTCTATAGACCTTGACTCTTACTTTCATGTCCATCACACAGGCCCCAGGGATATGTCCTCAGGACTGAACTTTCTTGGTGCCCCTACAGAGAAAAATGCAGGAGAGAAAAGAGAAAAAAAGAAAGAAGCAAAGAGGAAAGATAAGGATAAGAAATTTAGGAAAAAAGAAGGGCGGGAAGAGAAATGTGTGGAGAAAAAGAGCGATTAAGAAAAGAAAGAAAAGAGAAATATAAAGAGAGAAAGAAAGAAGGAAAAAGACAAAAAATGTAGAAGAAAGAAAATAACAAAAGAGACAGGTCTGCTTAGTCACTCAATAGAAACCGTGACATGACCAACATCTTTTGGCAGCATGGGTGTGATCAATTAAAACCGAGGGATCAATTTAGCATAAACTTACATTGCAAACTTAATTCCTCACAAAAAAGTATTTAGAGGGGGAATTTGGAAAAAAACAAAAATAAAACGTTTTTAGACATAATAAGGAGTAAATTGTGAAAATTTCAACCCTCTAGCTTTATTTGGTATGGCCTGTACGCATGATACATAGCCAGCCAGCCAGCCAGTCTAACTTGAAAACTGAAGAAACCTATGTTGACAGTTTTGGTGAAAGTTTTGGTTGATAGTTTCTAAAATGGAGAAGAGAGAAGCCAAAGGAAAGACAAAGATACCGAGAAAAGTACTGGAAAGAGAAAGAAAAAGAGAAACTGGAAAAAATTAAAAGAATGGAAGAAGTATTATTATGAGTCTGCTGCCAGCAGAATCCAAATTCTATAAGGTTGACGAAAATGATGTAAATAAAACAAAAATGAAAATGATGCAAAATATAGAAGGCATTGATCTGCATTTTAACTGTAAAACATGAAAGGAAGAAAGTCATTTTTTTTGTTCCATCACTTTCAATCAATTGAATCACTGTAGCCACAATCACCAACCCAACCAAACAACAAGCAAGGTGGTGAGGTATTCTTCCCTTTTCAATCGGTTGTTTTTGTTGTGTTAGCACTACCAGAAGGTCGAAAGTGGACCTGGAAAAGCCCAGGTGGCACAA
>VCCN01007085.1:18376224-18389212 GCA_006491835.1 Architeuthis dux | reverse complement strand
TGGATCGGCCGAAACGTCATGTTTACAACACAAACAACAAGGGAGTTCAATCATCTGAAGAACCATTTGAATACTTTAGCAAAATTATATACTTTAATATATGTGAGAGTAATGATGATATCTTAGTTGTTAACAGTCGTAGAATTTCCACGGGTCCATCTAGTTGGCATAAAAGGAGTTAATGGTTGAAAACCAGAATCCTAACAAGTTTTTGGTCCCATTTTCTTATGGCTGACTCACTTCAAACTTCCAAGGAACAAATTAAAAACTGCATATGATGTTATGTTCTCTTGACCCGATCTAACCTAATAATTAATAGAACATTTTTGTTAGTTATCAAAACTTGACTTTTTACTGAGTTTGTCTTTCAAAAGTATGGTGTCCTTTCTCTCCCCCCCCCCAAATGACTCATTGACTATCCATGATAGTGTAGCTGATTACTTTTAGTTGCCCCATGAAAATGTATAGTGGTTGTAATGTCTCTTTTTTTAGGTTACTGTATGTACATCTTTCATAGCAAGTCTGGTTCATTCTGCTTATATATTTCAGTAAGTTTTTAATCAAGCACAAATATTTTTAAATATACTAGCATTCCAAGGGAAATTATGAATTACTGTCACTCATATATTCTTTGTTGGAGGAGATCAATTAAAAAGTTGGGCTATGATCACTAAAAGATTTTTTGAATTTCAAAAAACAAGTGGGCACAAACTGGTGACCAATTTAGCATAAGCTTACATTGAAAATTGAACCCCCACTAAAACCCTATTTTGGAGGGGTATTTTCAAAAAACAAAGACAAAGCATTTTTCCTACTCATTGAAAATTTGAACATTTACTCCTTATTATGTCTAGAAAAAACGTTTTTTGTTATTTGAAAATTCCCCCTAAAATAGGTTTTTAATAAGGAGTTCAATTTACAATGTAAGTTTATGCTAAATTGATCCCTTAGTCTGGCAGTATTCATGCTTATTTTTTGAAAATTCAGACTTTTTTAATGATCACTGCCCAACAAAAGACGAGAGAAGTAACTTATTCATCGATCACACTTTTTCCAAATTTTTAATTGGTCACGCTCAACACAACATGTTGCCAAAAGACATTGATTACATTAGGGTTTCTATTGATAACAGATGAATATACACTTATTAAAATTCCCCTCTCTTTATCATTTCTGCATTGAAGCGAGTAAACAATTCTCAAAGATTCAGTGATCTTGAAAGTTATTTTAACCCAAGCAATTCCAAACGACCTTGCTCATCTAATATTAGATTCTCTCCTATTTAGAATGTTTTTGAGGAAAATCAATTTCCAGTCTTATCACAGGAATATCATTTCTTTTTCTGGTCAAGTCATTTCATCAATTTAGAGGTATAATGAGATTTGATTTCCCTTGGAAGCTACATGTGTACACATTGAATTCAAAGTAATCATTTTATATCATGTGGCTATGTCTGGATAATTCTGGTTATTTAGCACAGAGAGCCATGGAAAGAGCAATGCTAGGGGTAACGCTGAGAGATAGAAAAAGATCAACATGGATCAGAGAAAAGACTAGAGTAAAGGATATTATACAACTAATTAAGCAACAAAAGTGGAGATGGGCCGGCCACCTAGCGAGAAGAGATGACAATAGATGGGGGAAAAGATTAACAGATTGGTGCCCATGGGATAGTAAAAGAAGTAAGAAACGGCCAGACACAAGATGGCGGGACGAGATAGAAAGGTTTGCCGGTAAGACTTGGCAGAGACTAGCACAAGATAGGTTGTTATGGAAGGAGATGGGAAAGGCCTTCGTCCAGCAGTGGACTTGTAACGGCTGATGATGATGATGATGATGATGATTACAAAGAACTATTGTTCTTTAAAGAGTTTCTTTTAGTACCTGCTGGCAAGGGCATTCATTGTTGTTTGGTCTAAAACAATATTTGAGACTTAGATATTGAGTATATAATGAAAAATCATCACCTGTATTTCGACTGTTATAAAGTATATGGGAAACCATTTTTTTAAATTTCTTCTTCTAAAAAAATAGCAGGTAGCAATAACAAACAGCAATCTCTTAGCTAAATGTTTTGCATTTGAATAAAATGGCAAAGGCAAAAAAAGGTTTATTCATTTATTTCATCCTTCAAATTCAGTGATTTCTACATCGTATGAATCCTCTTACTAATGGAGTTTATGTAAGGACATAACCGAAACTGCTGCTGATAAATTGATGTCTGCTCCCTCTTTATGTTGGCTTTGCATTTTGTGGGTAAATGAATGATACTTTCTTTGTTGACAATATTTAATTAATTCACTTGAGTATTAACAGATTGTAGATAAAGATTTGTTGATAATAATCGACTGCATAATATATCATATTCACTCTTGATATTTCTTGAAACTGTATTTAATTATTCTGCATTCTATATAAAATATATGCAAATGAGCTCTCCTGGCCAAGATGCCATTTACATGTAGTTACTATATGTGATCCACGGTGCCGATCAAATCCACTAGCTTTGGCATTACCATAGTCAAGGATTTTCGGTGAGGATTTTGTGAGGCATGGTATCGCTGCTGCAAAGTTCTGAAAAGTCTTGCTTGGCCTTCATCCTGTGACTCTATCGAGCCTACCCTAATGTCCTCGTAACTTTTTAGAACTACCTGCATGTATGCGTGCGAGATGCCACACTAAAATCAAGCTTGTGTCATATTTACCCTCGTGGGGAGGCAGAAATCCACTTGCTTTGGTAGTACATATACTAAAACAATATGTATTCTATATATTAATAATAATCCTAACATAAGGACATGTAACCAAAACTAAATGGATGTGTACATTGTTTCAAATTTTGGGTTGAACATATTTTCATTAGCAAAACTGGTAGCTTTAGGTGGAAGAGTCTGTTGTTATAGACAAAGCAACAAATAGAAAAGAATCACACTGTTCATCATATATACTAGCCGAATATCTGTTTCAGTAAATAACAGTAATCTACTATGTGTCTGAAGTAGTTATATATTTAGCACCAATGCAAATGATTGGTGTTTGTGGGCAAGTTAAACCAGGATTTCTAATGTATTTCTTTTTTTGCAAATCAGGCAGGTTCTTCTCAAATTCCCCAAATTTGCCTAACACAATCTGCCTTAACTTATTTGGGGTACGTGTAAAACTAAGTTAGTTAGTTTAAAATACAGTTTTTTTAATCTCTAATTAACTTAGTGGTTGATATCATTTAAAATTACAAACATAATTGTATAATGATTCTGTAAATTTATTATTCTCACCATGCAAAAATATCAGAGTTTTAACCCAGAGAAAATGTAATTTTCTTTTCTTTTTGTAACTTATAATATTTATTCTGATATTTAGACTATCACTGTGTAGATGATATATCTTATTTTCCACCTTCATCATCTTACTATAATACACCAAAATATCCATCCGTCTGTCTGTGTTAGCAAAACTCAAGAATAGCTACAGCCATATCCACCAAATTTCCATGTGGTCACTAATGGGACCCTGAAACAGGTTTTTAGCAAGTTGGGTTTTGAAAATTTCGCACTCCAACCCCCAAATAAGTTTTTAGCTGGGGTTTGATTTACAGGTATTTTGCTAAATTGTTTCCTTATTTTGTGTTGGGCTGCATTCAAGCTTATCTAAAAATGTACTATTACTTTAATTCACCTAATGTCTGTCCGTCCATCTGTGTTAGCATAACTCATAACGGCTAGATCTATGGCCAACAAATTCTCTGTGTTTTTTAATAGGACCCCCAAGCATAGTTTTTGAATATTAGTCTTTGAAAACTCAAAAAAAATAATAATGTGGAAGAGTCAATAATAATGATCTGATTCCCATGTATCTATCCATCTAAATAATACTAAAAGTCTGAATCCGTTTACCTGTATGTGACCTCTAAGTGGCCAAAATGGTGTATTGTTGCCAGTGTTATAGAATTAAGGTACACCTGAAAAAAAACGTTTAGGCATTCTGCAGGAACCAGCTGGAAAACTCTCCCTTAGTTCACAGCTAGTGTATTGTAATGCAGACAGCCTTCAAAGATTGAATTCCTTTTCAAGTCAACCTACTCTGTGAGTAGAGAAATTTATGGAGTGTTATAGTGACCCAACATAAAACTACTCACAGGCTGAGGTTTGTCTATCAGTTTACAAAGTGGAATCCTTAAAATAGCAAAAGGGATCAGATGTAATCTTCTCCCAATGTAGAAGGGTTACAAACTACTGTCTTCTTTCAGTTATGGGTCTAGTACAGAGGAGTTTCTCAAATACAATCAATAATTTCAGGTGAACTCTTCAAAGAGGTAGGAGAAATCAATGCCTTATTAAAATGAATAGAAATTTAATGAAGCAGAAACCCATAATGGTAACTATAAGATAATTATTAAATAAAATATTATCAGGTACTGTTAATTGTACAAGGTACAAGGTTTTCTAATAACAGAAAGTCATGCCTTATTTTCTATCCTCTATCTCTGACAAACCTGGTGGATGTACAACTCTGTAACTGGACCCCTCCACAAGAGACATAGCAAGCATTAGCAATTGCACATGATAAACCTTCTGTGGTGTTGCTGAAATCAGGTGACTTATTTCTCTGTTCTGGAACAGTAACAAACCAAACTTGATACACTTGCAGGTGTAGCTTAATCTTCAAAGCATTGTTTCTCAACCTCTCTTACTTTAATTAAAGCACATACATATATATATTAACACAGATATTACTTACATATCATATATATTAACACAGATTTTAAAAACTGTCTCCCAAATATGGTAACATAAAATACACAAACTTGAATATAATCAGAGTGAACATGTGCCTGTCTAAGCATTGCCATTTAGATTTATAAAGGTATAATAATTACAAAATGAAAGACAATTTGGTGGCCATAGATCTAGAAATACAGAATAATATATTATAAATTTGAATAAAACAGAATTTTTTTAAAAGTTTAGATAAAAATATTTAATTTTATATGAAATTTTCATTTAAAATACAAGAATGAAAGCTGAACGATATCATATTTGATCCTTGTTGGATGGAATCATTAATATACATATTTTCATGTAAGAGAAGGAAAAATCTAGTTTCATACCTGCAGATTTTAGACTGAGTATTCAATATTCAATCATTTGATATAAGCCTAACAATTGAAATTGAGAATAAATGACATCCTCAATGCTCTCTTGAACCACCAAAATAAGGAGGGCCAGAATTTCGATTTGAAAAGTTCAAATAATCAGGAAAGAACAGAACAAAATAAAACGCCAATGCATAGAATCTGCGCTAATTTCAGAATGGAAAACAATCGAACAGCGCCCCAGATTTTGTAACATATCCCTATTTGTGGCTAAATTAATATTAAAACAGAACAGGAGATTGGTGAGTGGAAGTGAAAGAAATCTGATTGAGTTGGGTTCAACAATTCAATAACATTTTAAATATTGACCCGTAACATTTATTATATGACGATACCGTCACAAAGAAAAAAACAGTAATTCCAAGCTATGCTAGTATATATATAAAACCAAACTAAAAATACTCATTTGCACATTGTTTCTTCAGGAAGGAATTCTTTTTTCTAATCTTCTATTTTCAGCTAATGCAATTTAATATACTTTGTAACAATTATGGAAACATTGTCATTAAAAATAGTTTGTTTTAATCTTCAATCCTCTTCATCCTATTATTATTTCCATTGATTCCAAAGATTCAATTGTTCCGTATCTGGATTTGTATTGGAAGAAATGTTGCACTAGTAACTGCTGCAACAAGAAAGAGCAAGTGTCTGGAAATTTTGCTAGGTATTTTTATCCAGTATGCTTTTAAAATAATCAGATTTCATTTGTGCTTGTATTTGCTCTGTTCTGGTTTTTTACTTTTAATTCTTGCAGAAACAATCAGCTGAAATGAAGCTAATCAGTTTGCAGGGGTAAATCTATAGAATCACTCACATTTGGTTAATCTATAAGAGCAAATTCTTTATCTGAAGGAAATGTCTGATAATGCAACAATAGGATTTCACTGAACAGTTTGTTTTTTCTAACTGAATCCTGAATCAGATCGGTCCTTTAGCTTGCACGCCAATCATCTTTAGCAAGTGGGTTTTTATGGGGTGGGTTTTTATGGGGTGGGATTGCCAGCCCCCACCCACACACATTTTGTTGCTACTTTTACCCTGGGGAAGGAGTAGATTTCACACCTGGTTTTGAATTCAGAGTTGTCCCTCTTTCAGACTGGTGAAGGACAGCATTTTTTTTAACTAGCTCACTAAATTATTATCAGGACTTAACTCATTATGATTGTAACAGCGAAATTAGATTCACCCTTGCATGAGTGAAATAGGACAGCTTACATAAATTTAGTAGCTATAAGTCTACCCTATTTCATTCCCAAAAATTAGGCAGAAACAAAAAATAAAACTCATAGAAAATGACTACAAATTAGTATATTCTCTCTCTCACATGTTCTTTTATTTTCCTCCTTCTTTCTTCTCTCTCTCTCACTCTCTCTCTCTCTCACTCTCTCTCTCTCTCTCTGAGAAAAAAAATTGACAATTAGATAATGATGGTAAAAGATAAATAAATATTAGCACAGCATAATCTGATATAGTACATTTGTGTATTGAACATAGAAGCAATGGGTGGTATCTATAGTATGCTAGCATCTATTTGCAATGCATTGGCTTATATGTTCTTCAATAAATAAAACAAAGCAAAGTTTTACTGATATTATTGTTCGGACTGAGATCCTCATCTTGGTTGTCATTTCCACAACGTTTCGGCCGATGTACTCTCCGGCCTTCTTCAGGTGTCAAGTTTTGTCGGTAACTTACCGGAACTATTGAACTGAACCCTTTATTTGATCCACGGGGGTATACTGTCCTCATTCCACTATCCATGTCCTAGATAGGACAGTATACCCCCGTGGATCAAATAAAGGGTTCAGTTCAATAGTTCCGGTAAGTTACCGACAAAACTTGACACCTGAAGAAGGCCGGAGAGTACATCGGCCGAAACGTTGTGGAAATGACAACCAAGATGAGGATCTCAGTCCGAACAATAATATCAGTAATACTAACACCTCATCTCAGAAATACCGAACTCAGTTAAAGCAAAGTTTAATCCCAAATTCAGGAGCTTCAAATTTGCCATGACTTTATTTTCACTCATTTGTTCAATTCCCACTTAGACTTGTTTTTGCCTTTACTTCTTGAGGGTATATTTTTTAGGTCTTAAATCAGAGCTCAACATTGTTTTTTTATTCTCTCCTTAATTATGATATTACGTGCACCTTAATAACATCATAGTGTATTTGGACATTTCTTTTCATCTTTGTTGCTTTTATAACAGCAATCACAATTTTCCAGCTTTTTTCAGGTGAATGTGTCGGTGAGATTAGCATTATTACCACTAATGTATCTATCCATCCAATGTAAGACCACTCACCAAATGCCACATTAACATGAAGATGAATGGAGAAATGACATTTTGGTAAAAATAACAAATGCATTACTTCATGAGGGAGTTAGCATAATACATTACTAAATGGTTTATACTTTTAAGATGGTTTTATACAAGATCTCAACATAGATTTTTGGATGACTGAGATAGTGGGATGAAAAACGTAGCATTTTAATTTGAATTTTTATTACAAATAACATCTACTGTAGATGTTTTATCCAATTTGTCATAACATCATTTCCTTTAGTCTGTATTTGACTTCTAAGAAAGCAGGGTCTGACCAGAACATTTATGTTTTAATTTTGTCATCCCTCCACCTTTCCTTCACCTCCAAATATTTATTTTCCAAAATATCACCAAAATTGGCTCCCACAGATTCATGCCATTGAGAGGAAAAACTTCAACAGCCAAATGATTGCTCAATAATTATTCAACAGCAGCAACTATTTGTTGAACAATGATAATTCATCTAATTTTCAATTGCTGCAGGGAGCCTGCCTAATTCAGATATAAGCAGCCGACAGAGACATTAGTCGCAGTTTCCATTGCCTGCTAGGCACGGCTGCTTGACTTACATACACCCACATGCATTTCATCTGTGTGAGCACCAGGCTATTCAGACATTCAAAGGCAAGCTAGTAAGTCCCTGATTTTGATTCGCATACACTCATGACATGACAAGTGTTATTATACACATGTTGGTTTATTTGTCTTTCATGTTTGTCTCCGGGCACTACAAATTTAATTAGAGTAACTTATTAATAATAATTTGGCTGAAATGTGTAAGAAATGTAACATATGGTAACTGTTGTGGTTGATTTCAATGTTAGCAAACAATAACCCATCTTCAAATTATAAAACATAAGAACAAGACAGTGATGAGACTCCAAAATAAAGAAGCAAGAACAGAAAAGAATAGTTTTCAAAATTATCAAATCTCATGCAAGGGAAGCTTTTGAAGTGGTTCATAATGTAATTTCTTCTTTTTTTAGAATATTGCATTTACAGAACTAAAATGTATAGACTATAATATTAGTCTGTCTCTGTTCAGTGTTCCTGTATAGTCAGTTGATGATGATGAAGAAGAGGAAGAAGACAATAATATATATCTGGGTGTCTAGGTGTAATGATGATGATCAGTAAAAGAGTCTGGGTGTGAGTACACAAATTCAATTGTTTGTGACTAGCACATATATAGATAAGCTCCTCAGCTGATATGTTATGGTGGTAGACCAATTGATAATACTAAAACTCAACTTGACAGTGTTGATTGACAAGACACTTGTGCTATCTTGATTTGGCACCAACCAATCATTATAAGTGCAAAGTGTGAAGATTGTTTTCCCTGCATTTTCAAATATTGTGCTAACATTTTCTGTTTCAGGTCTCTCCTTCAAAATATCTTTTTTTAAATCACATAGAAAAACAAAGCTTAAAATTGCTTCAGCCTCATAAAAAACTGAAATAAAACAAATAGTAATTATTAAATAAAGAAACAAATTTATTTGCTTAATCATGAAAAACATAATAAATTTTATTTCAAACTTCTTATTAGCTTTGTGGGTTGTTAACAGTTGTTAAATGGTTAGAAACACCCGGATAGAAGCCACAATTTCCTGAGCTAAATTTCAATTTTAAAACCCAATTAGTTAGCACTTTCTGGATTTCATGAAACCATTAGCAGTGGTCTGTGGTTGTAATCTGCTCAAGCTTATTTATAGAAAGGCAAACATTGAAAAATTGATAAGTGTTCAACCTACTTAACATTGTTACCAAGCCATAGTGTATATGCCATACTATAAGATAAATTGTTTACAAGAGTATTTGGAAGACTACCATTCATTACAACTTATCCACACCACATAACTGTCCAATATCGAGCACATTGTATGCGGTGTAATATTTGCATAGCTGGTTTGTTTTTTAAAAATGAAATGGCCATCTCATATACAGTATTCATGTATCTCCCAGTAATGAATGAAATCTCTCTTGTTGGTGTGTCTGATAAAACACTATCAAACCACAGTAAGTGGCCTTAAATATTAAAAGTTAGTTTACTAGCTTAGTACAAGTTAAGCAATAAGTTATTTTAGATTTCATATCCTTAGGAAAGATCTGTACCTTAAAAGTCCCACCTATATCATTACATTTGATCCCTTAGTTTGTGTCTGGCAACCTTCATGCTTGTTTTTTGAAAATTCAGACTTTTTTAGGGATCACTGTCCAACAAAAAAAAAAGTGGAATCGGCTTACTTACAGTTTGGGGTGTTTTATCACTGGCCTGTCCGTAGCGTGTGTGAATAAGCACACGTCGCGGAAAGGCCAAAATCATAAAGGGGAACAGTGCTGTTACACATGTCTGGTCAGGAAGGCAGACTGGGAGAAAAAGAGGCCGATTCAAAACTAGCGCCTGTCACATGATTACTTGCTGGTCCCTGATTAGCTGCAAGTACATATGGGACGCAATGGTCTAGCTTACTGTGTGTGGAGAGTTCCACTCACAGGAGACAACTCCGCTTTGACTCGCCACAAACAACCTTCAGATTATTTTTATTGGATATTGTTCACATACTAAATGTACTATGGAAAATTTTGTATCTGCTTGCTTACTATATATTATTTTTGCATTTATTGTGTCATTTATAAATGTAATCATTAGAGTGAATAAAGTTTTCACACATTTATTTTTAAAATCCTACTCATGATACCATGGGTTACCATGCTAATTATTATATGTTATTACTATTATTTTGAGCTGGATCTGTGGTGTTGACGATTAAGATTATCCATTATCTCATTCCTCTGCTCTTCTCTCATCCTTTGCCTGTACCTTCTCAATTTCTCCCTTATTGCTTCCAATGTTTATTGCCTGTCCATGTTTTATCTAAAAGTTATAAAGACATGGATGAGTTTCATATGCGAAAAAGGAATAAAGAATGTGCAAATATTTACTACTGCATCCTTTCTTTTGTCTTTCTTTTGCTCTATCACTCCATAAAGAATTTTAATGTATCATAATTTTTACGTCTTTCCATCCCTACCTGCCTTCCAATCTTTCGCTCATTGTCTCTTGGTATCCAACTAGCAAGCTTGTGTCTTTGTGTCTTTCTTTCATCTCCACCCTTCCCTCCTCTCTATATATGTGTAACATTTTTTTTTTTTTTTCACCTTGTTTTCTTATCGTCTTTCTCTAGCTTTCTTACCACCTACCTTTTATCGTTTATACCCTCTTCCCACCTTCCTCAACCTTTCCCTCGTTTTTACCAATTCCTTCCTGCTTAATATCATTATGTAGATCAGGCAGATATTACACTCTGATCCTCGGTAGAAAAGCATAACAGTCATACATACAAACAAGCAGATTAATATATAGGATTATTACATAGTTATTAAATGTAGAAGCTTGATGCCTCTCTAATGAACCCTGCAAGACTGAGTGCTAAGAGTTGGGAATTCCTTCTCTTGAATACCCAACCTTGTATTTGAAGATTCTTGTTCAGAGATCATTATTTTCCTCAGTAGATAGATATCATGTCCATAGCAAGTTCTTGTGAGTTAATTTTGTTGTTCTTACAATTACCCAGAGGATATACATGAAATCTGCTGTGCTTTATTGGCTTGGTTAACCATCAGGTTACAAGCGAAATCCAGCAAATAGCAATTCTTGACAACTATATGGCAAATGTACTGAAAGGTCTGAAAAACTACTGGTCTTGTCATAAATGTTTGCCCGTCATGTATGAGTGTTAACAAATATTGTATGTATTTTGAGAACTACATACAAGGAAGCAAACTATGAAAAGGGGAAATGCTTCTCTTGCTTGTGATCCCTGTTCAATACATTTTAATAAATCATGCAACAAAGGTTGCGTCCCTTGGACTCTAGTACTATAAAACAGGGAACTTTTACGCAGTGTTAATTTCTTCTAGTTTAAGCATGGTGGACCAAAATATCTTAATAAAACTATTAGTAATAAATAGCAGGTCTAACATCATCGTGATCACAACTACATTAGAGTCTCTGCCCTTTTTTTACTATTCCCTTAAATAATGATAATAATAAAGGGCATTTAAAAAATCACTATTACCATTACTATTACAAAACAGTCTTCATTTTGGAGGAGGAGGGAGAGGCGGAGGATGATATCACATCACATCATATCACATCAAAGTATAGTTCCTGGCATTTCGGCTCTTCACTTAATCTATGAATTTTGATTCTACAAATCTACAACACCACAATAAACTCACCCTGCAACTTCAGAACTGCTTGAAGGCACCAAAGCACCAAACATCTGGTGTAAAAATGCAGGTGCATGAATGATATAATTGGGATCGTACAAACCAATGCTGCTGTAGACTGCTAGGATGCTAAGAGGAGGGCTGGAGACTTGCAGAGACTCGCTGTCATTCAGTCTTCAGCGATGACTACCAGATATCTGGTGTGAACATGTAGACATGTAGGAGAATGATGATGATGATGATGATGATGATGATGATGATGATGATGATGATGATGATGATGATGATGATGGTGATGATGATGATGATGATGATGATGATGATGGGGATGGGGATGGGGATGGGGATAGGGATATCAATATATGGCAAAGCTTCAGAAACTGTCTCAGATCCTTGTGGAAAACAGTGAAACATTAAAAAATTAAAAACAGAAGAAATCCTGCTAAATTGCATATAAGTGCACATTTTCCATTGTTGCTGACTGTTATTAACCACAACACTGGTTTATTGCTGGGTTTAGGTTATTCATGTGTTCTGACATTTATATGTATTTATGTATCTATCTATGTATCCGGACATTGCCCAGCCCTACCCGTTTATAGTAGAAACTTGAAATTTTGCACACACACTCTCCTCAATGAGTATGGAAAATGGTTTTTGTTTTTTTTTAAAATTCCCCCCTAGGCCTCTTGCAGAATCATCTTGTTGATGAGTAGCTGGTCCTTGCATCTATAGCTTCCCTTCTTGCACCCCTTCTGCTCTGGTGGGATCAAGTTGTTTTCGTCAAGGAAACTGTAGATCCTCACTGTGATGATGGAGGTGAGGATCTTGTATGTTGTTGGTAGGCAGGTGATGGGCCTGTAGTTCTTCGGGTTCTATGTTTCTTCCGTCTTTAGGAGCAGGTACGTGACTCCCCATGTAAGCCATTTAGGGCATTTCTCAGGGTTCTCGATTATGTCATTGTAGGCGCATGTGAGGTCTTCATGGATGCTGGGTAGGCCCTTGATCCAGAAATTGGCGATTTGGCTAATACCCAGCGGGAAACACTCTCAGAAAAATAGTAGTACCGCGATATGGAAAATATATATATATTGTGTATTTGGGCAGTAATCCTTCATTAATGCATGACGGACAAGGAAAACCTTTTCATCTTTTTGGTTAATTTTTCTTGTTTACGCACAAGTTCGGATGTCCGGATGCAATGTATATAAATATTGTCCGAGATATTGTCGTTCAGACAATATTTATATACATTGCATCCGAACATACGT
>VCCN01007085.1:18311839-18331689 GCA_006491835.1 Architeuthis dux | reverse complement strand
AACGAGCGGCCTAAATTGTAAATGTAAATAAAGAAACCAGCGTTGTGTGGGGATCAAACCCACCTCCACTTGGAAGCAACCTTATTCGCAGGCTCTGCTCTTCCCACTGAGCTAACAAAGCTTTCATGGGAGGCAAGATTTTTTTACTGTATACTTTGCCGTCTCATCCATTTACAGTTCATATTTAGGCATGAATACAATGCGGTCCCCTGTGTCGACAGCATGAAATCAAATATTGGATAATTCTTTTTATATCAAACAGAATATGATAATTATAAAGACATTAGTTGGGAACCTCATTCACACCATCGCCGAGCAAATATAGAAAATAAAATTTCACAAGTTATAAGAATTTTACTTTTTTTTTTTTCAAACTTCACTATTTCAGTGAGGTTATTTGAACTGACTTTTCATTCTGTCTTCATACATTTGTGATTTTGAAGAAAATAAATTACTTAATATTAAGTCTCCAAGTTTGTTATGTAAATTGTTTGTTATGTAAATTGAAATTATTCTGTTTTTGTCTGAATTTCTGAGATAAGGAATTATCATTATTATACACTTATTCACTAGGACTAGCGGGGGAGTTCAAAAAGTCAAAAACTCTGGTTCTGTGGGAGAGGCAGACAAGCAACATTAGGTTTAAGGCTTCAAATTTCCACTGCCGGATTGTCCCATGGGACACATGGTCTAGTAAATAAAAGCATTGGTTAAGCGTATCTAGTAACCTGCCTGGAGGTCGTAAGTTCAATCCATGGATTGGTTAGTGAAAAAAAGATTTTGGAGGCCCAGAGAAATCTTTCCACAGCTTGATGCAGGAGAAGGATTGGGAATGGGAGGAAACGCCAAGTTTACAGCACTGCTTCTCTCCTCTGCTCTGATTCTGTGGTTAGATTCCGAGAGGTTGCTTGAAAGACCCTGTGGCACCCTGTCTGCCTGTCAGCAGCTTCCGCTTCCCATCAATTTCTGTCATCACCTCAATAACAACTCAACTATACATGATCTGAATATCAAAGTTTTGCCACGCGTTTGAAATTACATAAAAATAACAAGGACGAGGATACTTGTCCAAATAATTCCTGGAATAATAATTATACTTGATTTCAGAATTACTTGTCACTTGGGAGTTTTAACGAAGAGAAGGTTAGGCTTTTATGTCGCTAACAATTATAATTTCTTTCTGTTAATTTTTAATAATCATGAAACACTCTCAAAGGCATTAAAAAATTTGATCTACAATAATTTTTGTATTTTCCATAAGCTTTGTAATCTGATTTCATGTATGCATCAATTACCATATCCATGTGTACGGTTGTATATATTGGCATGGAACTGGAAGTGTGTATGTGTGTCTATGTATATGCGTCAATAGAAGAGTGATTTGCCAGTGTGTTCACTTTCCGACACTCTTTGTCAAATATCCTGGCAATGAGACATTTTGTTAAGTTAACTTGCAATAGGACAGAGTGCATGGTGAAGTGGATTCATGTCGTTCCCAAGGGCATTATCACAAAGTTCAAGCCTTAAATAGAATATGAACTTGGTTTGCTGATTCTATTTTTCCATGCTGATGATGAATATGCCACTTTTCACCCCTAAAACTAGAAATATTGCAACTCAATATCTCTGATCTTCTAAAAAAAAAATCAAGAGAACATCACACCAAAGAGATGGTTCTCGTTATTTAGACAGAAGTTGTTTTCAATAAGTTTTCCTCACTTTAATGAATTATTTTATAAAACTAGCTCTTTGTGTTACCTAAGATATCATGGGTAGTATTTATTAAGCAAATTTTCATTCTCTTTAATGATAGCATATATAGTAACACATCAAACTCTGGCAGGAGAGCGGGCGGATGGAAACAATCTTGGTTATAATTTAGCACTGGCTGCATTTGAACCAGATTTACTTATCGCTGCCTAATGACTTTGAAACTTTTACACCACTTTTGTCATTTTCAACACTAACAAACAACTTTTGTAATGATAATGACATATTTATTTATGGTTCAGTATTTTACAAAGAGGCTAAATTTTTTACAAAAAAAGTATTTATTTCTATGCCTTTCAGAATAGAATGGATGGTAAAATAATTCGGTACTCTTGTAATAGTGGGGTCTAGGGTGTAATATGTGTAAAAGACTAAAAGTTATCCCCATTTGTGTTATTGTATTAAAATAAACTATTAGATAACTTTGTATAAAATTGTGTATAAAATTATCAAATTGTTTTGTATTAAAATTATTAAATACCTTTGTATACAATTGTGTAGTGAATAATTGTTATTAAATTATTTTGTATTAAAATTAATTTTTAGTTTTTTGTAATAAAATCGTGTTTTGTAAGGGATTTTTTCATGTATGCCTGGACTACTAAATTTAAAAAATCTTGCATTGGGAATAACTTTTAGTCTTTTATATTAATACACCCTGGACCCCACTATTACAAGAGAACCAATAATTCCTATCAAACAAAAATTATTAGAAAATTGTATTACTCACCAAAGTATCAGTGTTTTGTGCACAAGTATAATTTAATGAAGACATTGTTAAAGTCCTATTCCCATTCCATACCAAAAAAGGGAAAAAATAAATACTTTCATTTTTATCACACTAATAATTTCTATAGAAAATGGATAAATTGAGAATTTTCAACAATTCAAAACTTCTTTAAAATTTTTAAAATGATTTACCCTGGATTAGCATACTCGTTGCCAACAAGTAATAAACTTAATAGTTCAGATAAGTGTACTTGTAAAATGTCTGGAAAAGTAAGTAAAACATAATTTGTTATCCTAAAGTAAATTAAAGTAGATTTTAAGTCTTCATACCTCATTGTGATGAAATCAAAAACGTGCTTGAATATTCTATTCTAGTTAATTAGGAAAGTTGTTGCCAGTAGTATGAAGTTTATGATTGTTTTGTATATTAAACTATTTTTGTTTTTTATTGTATATAATCATCATCAGGCTTTTAGCATCCATCGTTGGGCATAGACCCAAGATTCGCCAGACCTCTCTATCATGTGCATCTTAGAGCCAATATTTTCTGAACTTGTCTAGTTAGTTGTGCCTTCTCATTCTTTGCCACCCACAGTTTTGCATGATGACTGGGGATCCATGTTATAAGTTGTGATGTCCAGTGTTTGTCTGACATTCTTGCAACATGACCAGCAATTACCATTTGAGCTTTCTAATGGTTTCTATGATATCTCTTACCCTTGTTTGTTTTCTAATATACTGTGCTGTCTTGTCGGCTCTCCATGTGATGTTGGGCATGATTCTCTCTTGTGTATGTTGCATGGTTTTCAGTTTGAGGGCCAATCTTTTGGTTAGGTTCCATGTTTCAGCTCCATAGGTGACTATTGGGAGGGTGCATTGGTTGTAGACTCTTCTTTTTAGGACTAATGGCATTTTCTTATTCTTGAAGGTTGAGCTTGCTCTGCCGAAAGGTATTTTTAAATCGACTACTGCTACTATTACTACTATAAAAATGTAACTATTTGCTGTTAACTGATTATTGAAAAAAGACTTTCCCCACTTATATGCTCTTAAGTCTATTTTACTCAATACAATTAACCACTGAGTAAGATAAACATAGGCTCATACAATTTCTCTTGGGTTTTGTATAAAACCAATTGTTCTGTACAAGATTATTCAATGCCTATTCTACCAAATACAAAGTTTTTTAATAAAAAATATACATAGGTAGTGGTCCCAAGAATGCGTTTTTCATATATTTATTTTAACAAACTATGTCTAACAGATATTACACTTTGATCCTAGATAAGTAGTCAAAGTAGGTACTCCAAACAGCAGGCCGTGGCCAGAAACTGAGCATATTTGGCCTAATTTTAGATAGATTTCAATCACAATTTTCCAAATGATATGGATTGGAAATAAATAAAGACCATATGAAAAGAAACTTTAATGTTCTGTTGATAGTTGTTTGTTTTATTTTGAACTGATTGACTGAATAAATACTTTAATTTAATCGTGAATCAACATACCCATGTCACAAACGTGGACCCGCCATTACGAGGCGATCATGTCGCCGTTTGACACCAACCTAACTCATAGCTATTTTAGCAGTGAAGCAGGAAATCATACACTTTGACTCAAAGAGTATGATTTCCTGCTTCACTGCTAAAATACATAAAACTTCTTCTTTTTTTTTTTTCTATGTTTGTATTACACTTGGAAATTGTCAGTACATAAGAGTTTCTTCCCTCTTAGTAATATTGACATACAGAGCAATTGTTGGATTTTATATGCGTCTATTTCAATAAAATGTTTCTTTTATTACTATTACTTATCATTTACTGGGTTTAAAATAATCATTATCTTCATTATGTCCTAAGTATTAAAGAATAAAAATTTACAAATACACTTATTTATTATGAATTTTATTATTGGTTATATGATATATCCATACGCCAAGTGAAAATGGCACATTCAGTTGTATTTGTCACAACTCTATCTTAATTGTCTCTGACACTGGCCCTCTACATTACCACTATTAAAAAAGAAAAAAGCTTACATAAAATAAAGGATTATTTCAACTTATCAGATACCTGACAAACAGGAGTCTGGGATGCACAATGCAGAATCTAACAGCAAGATCAGAATTTTCCCTTTGTCCTTGAAGAAGTCATATATTCTCATAATCATCACTATGAATAGTGTGCATTTTACAAGTAAGTAAAGTCTACAATTAACAATCAGTCAGAACAGGGCTAATTTTGTTTAATATAAAAAGCCTAGAAGGTAAATTTAATTCACTTAGATTTTATAAGTAAATGGAATGTACAGTAGACTAGGAGAAACATGAAGGATATCTTTATATACAAAGGTGAAGGTTTCCTTGACTTAGAGAGAAAACAGAATCTCAGACAAAAAATATTAAGATAAACAAATGAGATTAGAAAAGTGTTGATAAATATTTGAATGGTTAGTGTATTCGAGAATTTGCTTAAAGCAGAGTTGAATTGAAACATTCTCACCAAATTTATTTTTCGTGTTGCCATGAACTTAGGGTCAGCAGGTGATCCAGGTGCATTTGTGGAGTCATGTTAGACACCAAGTTCTCATGGTCAGGTGATGACAGATGAAAATAACACATTTTAGGATTTGGAGGGTAATTTTGCATTAGTATAAAGTGTGGTCCCTCCTTGTGAAGTGGGCATAGGTATGTAAAACATGCTTGATTCATTGGCTATAGGCAGTGTGGTACCACCTCCTTGGTGATAGTAGGAGATAATTGAGACAATTAAATTATCGAGTAGCAAAGCGGGGGCTGGACAGGCGTGATCCGCCAAATTTGGAATATCATGGGAGGTCATTAATTAGAATTCCCAGAGGGACTCAGACCCCGGCCAACCTCTTAACAACTCTCAATAAATACCTTGAGATTTTGCGCTCTCAGTAGAACATCCCGGGAGAGCCGTGACCGCTTGCTCATTAGTGACCCACCACCCCTTTTGAGACAAGGTACCAGCGAAGGATTGCGGAAGATCAGAACACTCCAACTTAAGAATCTACGACCAAAACCAAACCTGAGAAGTTGACCAAGTTCAAGAGCTGAGAAGAGGAGGCCAGATGAAATGATTGTTGACCTGTCATATATGATAAAGTATTATCTCGGCCAATGCATCAAAAGATTTGAATGTGGAATTGTCTATTGAATATAATTTCGCTCTCTAATGGAACTGGCTGGAAGAAAAGGGTGTCATTAGTTGAAAGTTTATGGCAAAATCTCAATTGGGTGTTGATAAATCCCTGGAAACATGGTAATGCATAAAATATGCTCGCAGATCGTGATTCTAAGAATAAATTAGACCGAAGGCTTTGTATCTGACTCCTTAGCCTTGAGCCTCCTTAATCTGATAATGGTGTAGCAATCAACTGATCAAAGGGACGTGGATGAGAAAAGTTTGTGAGGAGATGAGGGAGACAAGCAATTGTTGTAAGAGTGGTCGACCAGAATAAATTACATGGCTTGAACACAGTTGAGAAATTTAAAAACAAAAAAAGAAGACGACAATTGGCTTTTGAAAGGATTAGAGAATTTTCAGTGATAGAAAATCTGCGTGGATAAAACAAATTTTATTTACCATATTTGCTGACAGATAAAAAATAAAAGCTATGCAATTATTACACTGCGCTGGTATCATGACATGGGGACTGTCTACTGAAGCTCAAAATGGATAGTTATGGGGCATGGGTGAGTTTCTGTGAGCAGTAGTCACCCAAATTCTCTTGTAAACCATGCCTATTTGCATACATTGAGTAGTGCCGTGAAATATTTTACGTTTATCACTTTGGAAAGAGGGCTGGTAAAGACTTCTTAACCAGAACTAATAAAGACAAGCCTGGCAGCTGCAGGGTAAAACTCTACTTCTACTTCCTTGTATATTTCTAACATAAATTTTTATAGATATGTATGACTTGTCAGTTTGGCTCAGTTGATAAGAGAGCCACCTACTGATCACTTGGCCATGATTTCAAATCACAGAAGGGAAATGCTAATTTTATATACCGGTTTGGTTTAACATGATGGCACAGACAAACAGTGAAGAGTTTACTCCCCTAAATTAGGTGAGGATTGTTCTTGTTGCTGTTGTTATGGTGGAAAAACATACTTCGAGTGGAGTTTGACCTTTTTACATCTTACTGCACTTACTAGTGTAACTTTGTGGTTAGAACTCTGTAGAGGACTGGAATTCTATCAAAATGTAGGTTGAATGGATTGGGAGAAAGGACTTTTCATTGTACCATTGTGTAAAACAACAGATGTTTTTTCTAAATGATCTTAGTATGCTCAGATAGTGTAATGGTTAGCATGTCTGCCTCACATGCAGAAGGTCCTGGGTTTGATTCCTGATATGAGCGAAGAATGTGGAAAACTCTTCATTAAGATAAATTTCACTGTGCACTCAGCAATTAATTGAGTATACTCTAAACTTTGTGATTAGGGTGGAGGTATCCCTTCGGTGGACTTGCATCCTGCCAAGGGGGTGGTCATAAAAACTTGAAACTTGCAAGGATCACTAAGCTGACGCATGCAACAGAAACTGAAGCTTCGTCACCGGGCTCCATACTCCATTGGTAGTTGTCTTTTTAAGTGACGGGACGCTTTACCTTTTTACCTAAATGACCTTGTTCAGTGCATCCAAGTACTTATAAAATCTGATATCTGTTAGCAGCTGCTGGGTAAAACACAATGGTGAATTTTGAATGTACTGAGTGTCTAGGGATTGAACTCATGAAGACTTTGTTAAAATTACAAGCAATACAGTTCAGTGTTGATATTCATATTTTATTGGTGCAAGTTCTAGGTTGATCATTAAAAGAAAGATTTTTTGCTTTAATCTGAAATCAGAGCATCCTTTCTTAGTGTTGCAAATGGCCACTTGAGGGCCCATTTTATCAGTAACGGCTCTGTTACTGGATGTCACTTAGCCAATTCGAATAAAAGAACCTTAGCCTTGTGCTCTAATATTGAACTATATCTAAAAGTTTTAGTATCACACAATGTTTCATTGTTTTATTAATTCAGCATCTGAAGTTAACCAGATAATAAATCACTGGAATTTGATAATAAAAACAAAATTGAGAATGTTAAGAGAAATTCCTACTTTGAAATGTTATAGATTAAACAACAAAGACTTTATTAATTTCCTTACTTTTAAAAGCATGCAAAGACTGTGTCATAAGCCATGATCAGAAAAATTATTTATAAATAGTTTCATATGATAGTCTTGAAGAAGCATAAAAAGTAGCTGTCTAATTTGTAGATAATTTCCTGACTCACCCACATACGCACTTTAAAGTTTCTGGTCATTGGATGAGAAAGATTGCCTAATTTTGTTTTGAAAAACATTCTTCATCTTATTTTTCCTTGTCTCTGTTTGAGACTCTTTGGGGAATAATTGTACTCACTATTTTGTTAGCTTTAACTAGACACATTGTGTTTGGTGCAAAAAGGTTTCCTAATTGTTGTTGTGCAAAAATGAAATGGGTTGTATAAACATCAATTTACTGAAGATAACTCTCATTTGTGATCATGTTTAAGTATGTACAACTATATATTTTAGAATTGTCTGTTGTGTAGAAGGAATACAATGTAGCATCTACTTGGGCAAATTTTTGGTTGCTCTTGATATGACTAATTATGTGTCAGTTCCTGGAAATAATGCACAGGAAATTTTTATCCCATTGTGAAATGTATAGGAAAAACATTTAGCTACTCATTATTATACACTGATCTACTAAGACTAATGTTTTTATAGTCTTGTTTTGGTTGTTGTACCCTTCAGCCTTCTTAAGGTGTCTGTCATAATTGGTAGTTCTGGGAATTTCAAACTGAAACCTCTATTTAATCCATGGAGGTAGAGTGTTCTCATTCTACTGTTAGTCTGTTGACAATTCGGTTGATAGTGTATATATCTTGTGTTGTATTTTTATTGGTGAAATATTTATTGAAGTTGACCAATCAAATTTTAGTTTCTTGCTTACTTTCATGGAGAGAGAAAAATATAATCAGAATTTAAACTTATTCAATATAAGCGGGTAACAGATGCTCAATTTATGATACTAGCTGGGCGGCTTTTCAGCTTGTTCCTGCAGAAAAACAAAATGGAGATCATGGATTTGAGCTATGTAGTTATTATCATGGATTTGAACTATGTAGTTATTATCATGGATTTGAACTATGTAGTTATTATCATGGATTTGAGCTATGTAGTTATTATCATGGATTTGAACTATGTAGTTATTATCATGGATTTGAACTATGTTATTGAATCATACTTTATTTGAAAATCATCGCCATCATGAACTTTTGGATCACATTTAATTTAAATATCTGAGGGATTTAACAAAAGATAGGTGAATTACATATAGATAAAAAATATAGATGGAAATCAGATCATTATTGTCTGTGTAAGCACGAATGCAAATCCCCATAATATATTTATTTTTTGAATTTTCAAAACCTAATATGCTAAAAACATGCTCTGGGTTCCCATTAATAACCACAGAAAATGCCCTTCTCTATGAATGGTACTAAGTTCCCACTCCTTTAGCGAGATTACCTTTTTCTTTATTGATAGCATTGTCATGCACTGTGGAAAACAGCAACGACCAACCACCAGAGTTGCTTACTTTAGCTAACCTGACAGACACAAAGTAAGTGTCCAGTTTAGCATTATACTTACATTGTAAATCAAACCCCTCGCTGAAAACTTGAAAAACATTGGAATTTTCAAAAACTAATATACTAAAAACATGCTTTGGGGTCCCATTAGTAACAACAGAAAATTTGGTGGCCATAGCTCTAGCCATCCTTCAGTTATGTGGATGGACGTTTGGTGGATTATAGAAAGATAATGTCTATCCATTGCTGGTGCTAAGACTTAAACTTTCTAAAGTTTTGAATCTTGACTTGAGCAGATGATCGTGAGGGAGTAGATTGTCTATCCAGTATAGGATGCCAGTGACAAAAAAAAGCAGTAACTTTGCTGGCTTCTTCATGCAAATGAGGCTTTAATTCATTAAAAGTGCCTAGAATCTCATCAGACGGAAAGAATGCCAATGCAGACAAATGACACATTTTGAAACTAAAGTTGTTGTCACTGCCGTATCGCATGGCCAATCCACTTGTCTGAATTTTCCGCCAAATGCATTGGCCTAAGAGGAAAAAACAACTTTATTGCCAGCACCTTCAAATTCGCTTTTGGAAGCCTTGCTCTCACCCAATTCCATATCTGTCATTCTGGTTTGGGGCTTCAATTGGAATCCATTTTCTACAGCAAAGTCAACCAACTCTTCAAATATGCATTTATAAAGTGCATCGCCTTTTCCCGTGATGAATACATAAACTTGCGGATAAGTTCTAGGACTTTCAGATTCAACAGGATCATGTATATATTTGATAAAATATAGTTGGGACAGTTTTGAAAGTGCCATCCATTATCCAAAGTGAACCATGTTAGATCTAGTGGGGAATATAAGAAGTCTATCTTCTTTGACAGTCAAATCCCTAACTAAAAATAGTTTGCCACTTAATGTGTTTTGTAACACTGGGGGAACCTCCATGTCAACATGGTCCTTGGTTGCTGAGTTTGTCAAATTCTTCTTGCTAGAGTAAATACCGCCCTAACGGATAGGAAATTGCTGTAAAAAAAAGAATTAGTAAAGTAGATAGATAGATGGAAATCAGATAGTGTTTAATGTAATTGGTTTTTGAGAAAAAGAAAGAAAACTTATTTTGTAGGGTGATTTTCAAAAATTATTTTACTGTGTATTTTAGAGGGTTTTTTACAATCAAATAAACAAAAAAGCTGACACAAAATTGTAAATATTTTTGGGGATCATTTTCTAAAACTAATTTGCTAAAAATCTTTCCTAGGGTCACATTTGTACACACTGACAATTTCATGGTGTTATGTTGTGTGGTTTTTGCAAAAATTGAGATGTTTTTTCACAATCTTGAATAAACATCTTCCGCTCTCTAAACTAACCACTGTTCTCCCTCTTACTCTCCCATCCTCTCTAAAAACAATATAAATTACCTACCTGCTCCTTAACTGCTGCTGAAAGAAGGTGGGCACAAGATATATGACCATTTTAGAATGAGTTTGAACTGTAAATGGACCCCCCATAAAAAGTTTTGGGGGTGATTTTCAAAAACTAACCTGCTAAAAGACTATCTAGGGGTCCCAGGAGTACCCCACAGAAAATCTTGTGTGGTTTTTGTGGTAGGCTGTCACAGACAGACATTCAGTGAATTATAAGATTGTCTGACGAAGGGTGTTTTTTGAAGGCAGGTATGACGCTATTTGTATAGGGACAGAAGTTGTACATGATTGAATAATTTGGCAGGGGAAGATTTCTTGTATTATTTGCCTGCATTATCACTTTTTCTTTGATCTTCAAACACTCGCTGCACTTGTAATTGGAGAGTGGATGTGGTCTATGGATTTTTTAAGTATATGCTGTCGATATGACATTCTGGTTGCAATCAAGCGACATTCTGGTTTTGCCGCACCAATAATAATTATCTTGTAAACTTTCATCTTTCACCATTAAGTAGCCTTGTACAATTAACTTGTCACAGCCTTTTTGTGATGAAATAATTCCACAGATCTCTTCCATTATGTTGTAAGAAAGATCCATTGTGTTGTAGGGAATACAGTAAAAAAGAATGACAAAAAAAGTAAAAAAACCTTAATACAGTATCACGCAAAGAACGATTCAGGATATGAACATAGAAAAAATTTATTTTGTAGAGTTGTTCCCCTTTGCTAAAGTTGTTTACCATTGTATTCTCTGTTTTTATTTTTTGTTTTTTCACAATTCGACATTTTGATACCTTGGGATATTAAACTTTCATCAATTCGATTTTTGGTATTTCAACCATTAGGGACTTTGATATTTCGGGATTTCAACATTTGGTTTTATGGCGTTCCGGATTGTGATTTTTAGGATTATGATCGGCACTGATGAAAGGCCGATGTTAGTACAGGTTTCCTTTGCTATCCGAAATAGCATGAAACAAAGATTAATACTTACGAGCAATACTTTTGATAAAAAGGTACTTCTCATAAGTATTTGAACAAGCACAAAATCTGTTTTCAATCCCTGAGATTGCAGGGGCCATTATGGATTCTGAGCGGGGGGTGGGGTTAAATTCTGAACAAGATTTTAGAAGGATAGAAACAAAAAAGTTGCTTTTTTTCCATTTAACAATTTAATTAACTAAATGCATCCCTTGCTATGTTGATTGCAAACAAAGTTTTTTCTTGTGTAATGTTCCTGTTTTTAACTATCAAACTCGAAGCGATTAGGGATAAAATGACTCTGTTCAAATACTTATAACAGGTACTATATATATATATATATATATATGTGTGTGTGTGTTTTTTTTTTTCTTTCTTTTCACTAGACATAGAAAACAAGATAAAATTGCTTAGGTTAATCTTTTTCTATCAAAGATCATAATAATACCTGGATTAATTATGTCAACTTTAAAAATTTAAAAATCTTGTTTGAAATCACAGAATAATCAAGCCTTTCACAGAATTTTTAATTGCAAAACATAATCTAGATTTTGATTGAAATTTTTCTAGTCATCTTTGTTATATACACACCTGGGCAAAAAAAATGAGCCATGCCTTTTTTATCAAAATCTTTGCCATTACTCTTTTATTCTAACAATTATAGATGAAATATTCAATAATTGTATACAACAGTGATTGCAGTGTTTGTGTGCAGAGTATGTTTAAGTCTGGGATAGCTTTTCTCTTGTTTTTCTTCAGAAAACTGATCCATTTGGGCAAGCTGTCCAATAGTTGTTTACAGTGTGCTGCTTCAATGTTGATCCATTCATCTCTGACTGCTTCGCACAGCTGGTCAGTGTGTTCCTAAATGTTCTCCCAACCAGTCTGGCCTTAATATGCGCCCATGTGTTCTCTTTGGTGTTAAAATCTTTTATATGATGGAAAGTGTATAACTGTACACATATTCACCTCTATGTTAGGAAATAGCTTTCACTACCAATGGAACAGGCCATATGTATGGCTACGATCAAAGGGATTTATAGATTGAAATCAAGTTTTAGATAGAGATCTGTTTGAGATATCAGTGCTGAAGTAAATTATTATTGTATGGCTACAATCAAGGGGATTTCTAGATTGAAATCAGGTTTTAGATTGAGATCTGTTTGAGATATCGGTGCTGAAGTAAATTATTACAGCTTCCCAATTTCTGGAGTGTACTAATAGAGATCAATAATTATACAACTCACACTAGTATTCAACACAATACAACAATTTTGTAAAAGTGTGAATATATTCTTATATTGATTTGTAAAGTGAAAGTGACCAACATTTTTTTAAAAATGAACCATTTTAAAAACAGCAATAATCAATGGTAAATCCATGTGTATAGGTAATAAATTCTTTTAGCATCATGTGATATTATAAGCTGCTGTAGATCTCTTTCCTTTCTACAGTATATTATCTTCACCCAAGGAAGAAATTTAGTGAGAAATTGCTTATTCTGTTATAATCCTATGAACAATTCAAATTAAGTCCTTGTGTATGAATTTTAGTAGAAATAATTGAATTCTTTTGTTAAGAATTTAAGTAACTGAACAGTCCTCATAGGAAAGTCATTCCAATGCACAAAGCAACATTGTTATCTGAAGTGGATTAACAGACATGTCTGAAACAGTTGGGAAGAGACATACAAAGAAAACAGTTGATGAAGGAAGGAATATTCAGGAGATACATAGAATGACTCACACAGATCTGTTACTTTTGTGTTTCTTATCTCTATGGCTGTCACTATGACTATAAAGCAAAGGAGCCATACAAGAGGAATGCGAAATTCATAAGTAAATGAACTAATATATATATATATATATGAGAGAGAGTTGTACTGTTAAAGTTGATACAGAACAGGAGTATAGTGTATATATGGAATTTTATTAGTTATGTTTTTTCCATACATGTTTTGAAGGGTTTTCATCATTGGCAGATATAAATCGATGTCAGTCTTTTAACATTGATACAGTGTTGGTAAAATGTTTGCAAGCATAGAGAGGACTGCTATCTGTAACTGTCCCATGGTTGTACTGTCATATTCATCAGCCATCATAAGTCTACTGCTAGACAAAGGCCTTTCCAATCTCCTTCCATGATGACCATGATTGTACTAACTTCTGCCACGTCTTACTGGCAAACTTTTCTATCTGATCCATCCATCTTGTGTCTGGTCTTTTCCTACTGTATTTCCTGACTCATGGGCACCAATCGGTTAGTTTTTTGCGCCATCTATTGTCATCTCTTCTTGCTAGATGACCAGCCCATCTCCATTTGTATCGCTTTATGTGTGTGTGTAATATATATATATATATATATATATATATAATGGCCAAAATTCTAACACATTTTACAATAGATAGTATAATCTCTTTAGAAATAAAAAATAGTTTCATGATGATTTGGTTTCTCCAATGCATTTACTGAAGAAATTATATTTTTTATTCACAAAATAATTGTGCAACACATAGTTGTTTCCAATTTTTAAAGATAGTGTCCTTTCATAGTTAACATCTTTAACTTGACTTAACTAAACAAAGAATAAGCAAACTTAAAGCTGTTAAGAGATTGGATTCTAGATTTTACAGAATAAGCAAAACATCATTCATAATTTGAGGCAGGCCTACTATGAAAAAAAAGCTTTCAAGAGGAAATTATTGTAAATTTTTAATTTTAACTCTCAAAATTCTCCAAAGGAAGCCCAATAATGTTAGCCTACCTCAAGAAAACTTGTTTACATAAATGTACAGTCAGGAGTGTGGCCAAGTTCTAAAGTTAGGGTGAGTGAGCACATAAAAAAAAGGCACCAGAACACATACCAAATAATTTCAAATTCCTTCTACATTTTTATTTTGTATTTAAAATCTAAACACAAAGATACAGTTTTAAAGGAAATATATAATAGTTATTTGGTATTTAAAATCAAAACACAATGAATTAAAATAAAAAGTTTTACAGTAGCCCCATAAATCTATATTGTATTTAAAATCGAAACATAATTAAAATGTGTGTTATTAAATTGTTTTACAATCATAGAAAAATCTATGAAGCAACTACAACAGCCTCTTTCATCTAGGCTTAATTCTGGCAAAGTTATCTATTACACCTCAATAGCTAACTGTCTTTCAATGGAGAGCAAAGCTAACCTAGACAATTTATCCTCACCCATTGTAGAATGAAGGTATGACTTTATATGCTTGAGCCAGTTGGAGGATCATTCTGAAACTGCACTAGTTATTGGTAAGGTCAGAAAAGTGTGGTGCAATGTTGATAGGTTAGAATAAATGAATTGCATGTCAATGGCGATCATGAATTTAAGTACATTGTAGATGTTTCGCGACATTTAAATTTGCCATACTGTTAGAGCTCATCCTTTGTACATGTCTGAATAAAAGAAACTCTTGTATGATTTCATTTTGACTGAGGATGATGTCTGACTATGTGTTCTTCCACATTCTTGTAATAAAGTAAAATAATACCAATAAAAAATAATAGGATTCAACTTTTATTGCACAAGGGTACTGGAGATTCAAAAAGATTGTTGAAAAGGTGCCATCTTGAAGAGTGTGTTCAGGGAAGCGACCACTCACCTGCTCCCCTTCTAGCTAGTCTCTGTAGTTTTTTCAGACTGACACAAGCGAAGGCTTTCCCTGCAACACTGAGAAGGGATATTCACTTGTAGTTGCTACAATCCCCTCTATCACTTTTGTTCTTATATAAGTTTATTATGTTTGCATGTCTTGAGTCATGTGGTATGACACCCATACACCAGCATTGAGTCAGTGATTCCAGTATTGAAATAATAAAATTGAGAAATAACTTGTTTTTAGACTTCCTAACATTTCTTTAAAAAAAAAAATACCCCAAATAGTTTAATATTAATACCTAAATTACCTAATCTTTAAACAAATGATAAAAATTATTTCTAAAGAGCATGTAGGTAATCAATGTGTGATTAACAAGGTAGGAAAATTCGGGAGGACACACGTGTTTGGCTGACCGTGGTCATTATATGAAAAAAAGTACATAATATTTTGTTGCATTTTTAATCTGTTAATATATCATTAAACCCAGCTTACAAGAGATATCATAGAATCCATTAAAAAACTCAAATGGCAATGAGCAGGCCATGTTGCAAGAATGTCTGACAAATGCTGGACATCATGACTTACAACATGGATTCCCTGGGATCATATGCCAAATTGTGGCTGGCAGAAAATATGGCATAACGATTTAGACAGATTCAGGATATGTTGGCATTGTGATGCCAGTGATAGAGAGATCTGGCAAATGTTGGGGATGGCCTATGTCTAATGACAGATGTTAAAAGGCTGATGATGAATGAGACAGAGTAAAGCTAGTAATAAAATAATAATAATGATTCAATGTATATCTTAGTATCATGACCAAGCATTTCTTTTTAGTTTTTTTTTTAGTGCAGATTATGCAAAATAAAATATTTTTATACCTTGCATTAATGTAATGCTTAGAAATCATTTAATGTAATCTACTTTTTGGTAATTATTTCAGATGGGATATAGGGTTTAGGGGAGATAGTTCTTTTGTTTTTGGTGAATTCTGGAACAACATAGTAAAAGAAATATTTCTGTTCTTTGATGTCTTTTGTTTTAATCCAAACTTTTGTCCTTTTCGCTTGCCTTCCTAAGGCTCCATTCACAACATCCTTTTCTCATGTGTTCAATAAATACTTATTATTAATTGTATGCATTTTTTCTTTTGTTTTTATCTTCCCATTATTCCATCTTTAATTTACCATTGCAGACATGATAACATCAAAATTTTCTCCTAAGTTGTTTGAACTACCGAATCATTGATCTTTATCAGTTATATTTCTTTGATAAAGATAAGTGTGTTTGCATCTCTGCTTCAGCTGCAGTGGTCAGCTTCGAATAGTTATTTTATCCATACTCTTCACCCTCTGGCCACAGTTTTTTCTCTCTTATTAATGCCCGTTTTTTAGTCAATCGTTTTGGCATCTTTGTAAACCTTACATGAAACTATCATCAGTGTAAACTTCTAAATGCTAACACTCCACCATTTTTATTTATTAGCTCTGCGAACAACAGACAGATGTTATGTATTCACCCATAATATCTGTCTGTTTGTCTATGCAATATCCCCAAAAGTTCTCAATGGCATTTTATGGAAACGTGGGCCATGGGCAAAAGAACAATTGATTACACTTTAGGGGTGGTTCCTAGAAAGACAATTTTTCAGCTTTTCAGATGTAATACCATACCATGGAGCTATTTGGCACCCTTTTTTATTAATACAAATTTATTAAAAATCTTTTAGGGTAATCTTTTGTTTTTGATTTCCTTATCTTCACAACCTTGGTTATATTTTGAGTGGTAGTTATTGCATTTACTTGCAATTACTATATATTACCAGTCATTGCCAAAGAACCTAAAAAAGAGTGTCAACTAGGCCCATAGTACGTAACGTCATCATGGTGACATCAACATAATGGAAATGTAGCACAGTCATGGCATAGTCTGGGATCTGTAACCTGATTGTTCAGTTTTTACTGACAATGGCGTTGGCGGAGGTATGTGTTTTCTGAGTGCTTTCTATTTTTTAAAATTTATTTATCCATTGGCTTAGTGATTTATAACTGACTGGGTTACTGGAAACCACTTTGTAAAATAATTGAAACTTTGATGATTATGATTGTCTTTTTAAACTCATTAGAATAAATATAAAGAAAACAGTTCTGGTTAGTCACTCAATAGAAACTGTCACAACATCTTTTGGCAGCATGCTATGTTGGGGGTGATCAATTACAAAATTGGAAAAAGGGGTGATCAATGAATGTTACTCATCTCGCCTTTTGTTGGATCACTAAAAAGTCTGAATTTTCAAAAAACAAGTGTGAACGCTGCTGGACACAAACTAAGGAACCAATTTAGCATAAACTTACATTGTAAATTGAATCCCACCCCCATAAAGAAAAGTTTTTCCAGACATAATAAGGAGTAAATATTAAAATTTTCATCCCTCTAGCTCCATTGGTGTGGCCTGTACGTGTGACACATACATAGATAGCCAGCCAGAATCACTTAAAAACTGAAGAAACCTATGTTTTGGTTGATGGTTTCTAATATTGATGAATATTCATAAGAGCAGTTTGTTACACATATACAAAATATTAAAAATCTAATTTATTCAAAGGGTATAGAAATGTATTTGGTTCTATAACCAATAAATATTTTCAGTAAGATAGTTATAAAATGCTTCCTACTCTTAGGCAAAATTTATTAGTGGATTTTCAATAGTTGTTCTTATCTGTAAATGTTTGGTAATACAGGTATACCTTGATTAGTGCAGTTAATTCTTGTCAAAACTGTTTGTACTGTTCAAGGTCTTATTATAATTTAATGTTTTTCTTTTTTGAACTTATTCTTAATTATATTAATTTGTACAGCAGTACCATAACCATACTACATCAAAACCCACACTAATCAAAACCACACTATTCAAGGTATTGCTGCATTTTAAAAATAGAGGAGTGTTGGTTATAAAGTCTGGTAAAGAGATCACAATATAAAACTAGGAGGTCTGAGTCTAGTTATGAAGAACAACATTTTCTATGGATTTTCTCCTTAAGAATATTTAAAAAGAAAATTTTTAAAAAGAATCTGTTTCTGTTGGTACAAAATGGATTTTTAAAGTAATTCTTATATTTGTGAGATCTCTTTGATTATAAGCCAACCTTTTATTTATGAAGAAGTGAGATTTTTTTTACTTTGTTCCAAACATTCTTAGGAAATTATAGCAACTTTTCCTTTTTTAATTTTTCTAAGGAATATAAAAAAAAAGGAGTTTGTTATGAGTCAGATTTTCATTGTGCTGTAAACAGATAGCAAAGAGCAAAAGACTTGTTTCTTTTTAAAAGATTTTTTGACTGAATTGTGTGCCAAATTTAATTTGGTACACAATTGATTATTTAATGTAGGTATTTACAAATCACCACATCGTATGGACACACTGTAAGATGACTTGGTATATGTTATAGAGAAAGTCCCTTCTGACCTTCCGTTTTAAGTGCAGTAGAGATTCCAGGCAATGGATTCTTGGTGTCCAAGCAAATAATACTTTGTAACTCTAACCTAAAAATGAGAGATGAACTCCTGAAGATTTGGATTCTCTAGCCTATGGTATAATAAATTAACCCTTTACTTTTGACCCCTATGGACTAATTCTCTTGACTTTGTTGTTTTTTTCACACGTGCATGTCCCTCCAGAATAAGATTTGACAACATTCCAGAACACAACAGACACCTGAGGAAGGCTGGGAGGGTACACAGCCGAAATGTGGTGAAAAAAACCAACAAAGACAAGGTAATAAGTCCGAACAAAGCATATGCAATGATTAAAACATATAAAAACACTGTCTAAAATTCAGACAATAACTAGATAAGTCATTATTTACATGCAAATTTGAGCAGATTTCAATTTGTCATGACTTCTGAACCGTTTGTTCAATCAAGCTGAAATTTTTTGAGTTGATTTGTCTCTAGAAAAGGTGTCACCTGGTGAGATTTCAAGGGTTATAATGCTTTAATTTATTGATACTTATATACTCGGTTGGAATTTTTCTGAAAAGAATTCTCTGAAATGTAGCACTCTCTGTGCCAGTTTAATCAAGTTAGATATGAGTAGGACTTTTAAATTTTTTAGGAATGAAAGAGGATAGATTGAACTATAATTCAGCAAAATTTGAACCATTTTTTCAGCTGACTACGTTACTTTTCATGCTTTCAAAAAACACATAAAATTGTGAGATTTTACTGTAATGTTTTGATCAGAAAAGTATTTAATGCTTTTAAACTCTGTTTTACACAAGGCAATACATCAACTGAATATAATCCAGTGGAATTTGTATTTTAACACCCTCCATTCACTTTCCACGGCCAGCCAAACATTTAGCAAGTCCACCTAAAAAGCCATTTCCCTCCCATTTTGAAGGATCCAGAAATGGCTTGGTTGGGTGAAAAACTATGGGCGTACCAAATTTCAGCTAGATATTTTCTTAATTAGCATAGTTAAAAATTGCCAAATTTGACAAATCATGCTTGCAGCGACATGTAAATTTAAGCAAATTTCAATTTGTCATAACTTCTGAACAATTTGTTCAATCAAGCTGAAATTGTCGGGTTTAATTTTCTCTAGAATAGGTATCATCTACTGAAATTTCATCAAAATCTAAGATGCTGCCCATGGGGA
>VCCN01007085.1:18277974-18297642 GCA_006491835.1 Architeuthis dux | reverse complement strand
CGAGCAAATTAAAAACAACAGCAAGAAAACTGAATCGATGAATAATCAAATAATTAATGATACTGCTTCAATTGCTGCAAATATTGATTTTTTTAACTTTTTTTTTTAGTTAAATTAATTGAAACTTGTCTCTTAATAAAATTCATTGGTCTTTTTCGTTGGGGATTTACATTAATAGCATCTCTTCTTTGTACTGTTATTAATATACAATTAACAAAAAAATGGACCATTAGCAACTGGGATGCATAGACAGTTAATGACTCTGTTTGATTGCCTTTTATGAAATTAAGGTATGGATAATTTTAGATCCGACAGAATATGATAATTATAACAACATTTATTAATTGGGAACCCATATCAGCCCGGCTTCAGTGTTAGCAATTGTTAAACTGGTGGCCTAGATCGTATTAATAAATAAAGAAATGAGTGCTGTGCAGGGATTTCGAGCCACTGCCTTTCCATGAGGGCACCGTTAGCTCAGTTGGTTAAGAGCAGGACCACATATAGGTTGCTTCCAGAGTGGATGTAGGTTCGATCTCTGCACAACGCTTGTTTCTTTATTTATTTATACGATCTAGGCCCCAGTTTAGCAATTGCTAACACTGATACCAGGGAGATATGGGTTCCGACTTAATAAATGTCTTTATAATTATCATATTCTGTCGGATATAAAATTATCTATTCCTTAATTTCATTAAGAGGCAATCAAACAAAGAGTCATGAAGTGTTTATACGTCCCAGTTGCTAATGGTCCATTTTTTTTGTTAATTGTATATTAATAACAGAACAAAGAAGAGATGCTATTAATGTAAATCCCCAACGAAAAAGACCAATGAATATTAACCCGGCATCAGTGTTAGCAATTGCCAAACGGGTGGCCTAGATCGTATTAATAAATAAAGAAATGAATGCTGCGCTGAGATTTCGAGCCACTGCCTTTTCATGAGGGTGCTGTTAGCTCAGTTGATTAAGAGCAGGACCACGTATAGGTTGCTTCCAGAGTGGATTCGGGTTCAATCTCCGCACAGAGCTTGTTTCTTTATTTATTTATACAATCTAGGCTGCCGTTTAGCAATTGCTAACACCAATGCCGGGCTGATATGGGTTCCCAATTAATAAATGTCTTTATAATTATCATATATATACATATATAAAGCTTTCACAGCATTCCTATCATCTAGTAATTATCTGAAAGAAAACTGAGTATGCAAAAAGCCTATAAAATATTATATAATCAGTTATTGTTTATAACTGGTACGGTCTTCCTAGTTTATAGAAAGAAAGATAAAACAGACTTACATTAAGTGAATTGTAGTCATTCCTCAGCAGACACATGAAAGCAGAATCTTTTCACAAAATGTCTTCATGCTTTATCTCTGCTGCCAAAATATTTTGAACTAGATTTTCTTTCTTTGCATTTCCGATCATATCAAAATCCTGTCCTCTTTCTTTGACTCGCCAGTCTACAAGCAGGGGCACAGCTGGAGATTTGGAGGTCTGGAGGTGCAGTGGTTCCCAAACTGGGGTCCACAGACATTGTATAATGTGAGTAGAAATGCAATGGGTGAACTACTATTCATAAAGCTTTAGTCCCCTTCCTCTCCATTAGGGGACCCAGGGGGGCGATTTAAGATCACCCTACCCCCTGTCTACAAGAAGAGTAGCAATTCTGCTATATCATTTGCTCATTGCCTTGATGCTTAGATACATATTTCTAATGCCAAATGATCAATTTACTTTTGTGTGTGTCTACACACTTTTTGGTCTAAAGTAGAAATGAATCCTGCGCTCATATCAGATGTTGTTTTATCATACACGTTTCATTCCAGCCTCATTTCTTCTGAACTCTGGGGTAAGAATTTTGGAAGCTTTATATCAGCAAGGAACAGTTCTTGGAGATAAAGGCTTTCACTTATCTAATATTAAGAGTAAACATGCTGAAGAAGCCTTGTTTAAAGCAAAGAAATCGCTTGTATAAAGTCTTGTAAATTTTTTCTATATAGAATTATTTTGCAAGAAGCAATGTTACACAGCAATATCCTGATTGAAACACCTGAATAACCTTCTTTCACATTATCTCATCTTCATTTAATAAGCCTCTTAAAAATGTAATAAAAATAGGAAAATAAAAAAAAAAGAATGAGAAGATCCATTACTTTCAACTTATAAACAATACAATGCAAACTCCTTTCATTCTGACTTTTCAAATATGGCTTTTTAACGATTAGTGTTGCCTGTTTTTTTTCCCCTTTCTATAAGGAAATAGTATGGAGGCATTTTTGTTTGAATTTTTTAACTCTTCTATTTGGTTGAACAGAGTATAATTTTCAAGTCTTTATCCAGGATTTTGACATCTTCACATTCAAAGAAATAACTTAAATATCTATTTTTGTTAAAACACTTAAAATTTTATGAAAAATGACTTGATAGCATATGAACTTGTGGTCACAACATCAACAACACAAAAGAGTTCAGTTGTACAAACAAAGCTTGGAATGTTTGTTCAGTATGAAATTATTTGATTAATTTCACATTGGTGAACAAACTAGGATATAATCCAAGTCTCTAAACCAGTCATTCTGGGGGGAGATATCCTCCAAGGGGGCAAAATTTTAACGGATGGGTGGGGGGGGTTATATACAAATGATTTTTTCTTTAAAAAATAAAAGGCGATCTTTTGTTTTATGTCGGTAAAGTCAAGAAATAAGGGGAAAGTACTCCCACTTGGTGAATTGCAAAATATATATTTTTTTTTAAATGTTTTAATTATTAACTTCGGTTATCGGATGTGGCTGTAGTGCTGTCAATAAAACATTGACAAAAGAAAGAAGTAGAACAGATCTATGCATGCGAGGCGACATAAGATACAAACTCAAATATTAATTCAAATGTTGAGAATCTAGCAGCAAAGCAACAAACACAAGGCTCACATTGAATAAACAAAATGTGATTTTTGTTTCATTAAGAATTGGGGGGTGGGGACATTGCTTTAAAAAGTTTTTAAAAAGCAGGCGATAGGGAAAAAAAACAATGGAATAAAAACACTTTTAATACTAATACAAAAGAATATATATTTGAAGCAACAGAATTACATATTTTGTCTGTACAGAATTTTAATGATTCTAGGTGAATTCGTCTTCAACAATTCATCAACAATTCATCTATCATAATTTATCTACAGATGCAAAATTATGGTTCGAAGTATTTCAGCTAAACTCTTCAGTGTTTCCAATTTAGATAAATTTAGATAATTCTCATTTTTATTAGATTTCTAGAGAACCACTGATCCCAAAAATTTCAAACTCGCAACTGCACTGCCCTGTGTGCTGACTAATATATCTGGCGAATGTCAACATCATCAATGGCCAGTTGTCGAGTAATCACGGTGCATACACACACAGATATTTCTCCAATTGTATTTAGATATGAGGAATTTTATTTTTTGCAAAACAATTAAAATATGTAATTTAAAAGACATTTAATAAAAAAATATCTAAAAGCAAAGGTTGCAAGCTATTCCATTTACCCACAAAATCTTTTTGGGGGTCTAAACATATTCAATAGTTTAAACCAAACGACCTAGTTTAAATCAAAGACATTAACTTTTAATTTAAGTAACTTGGAATTTATATGATGAGGTTCTGCATGACATACCAAAAACAAACAACACAATCAAAGGTTGGCACAGAACATTCCAGACCCACATTGCAGCCCACCTAATATTTGGAAGTTCGTCGATTGTTTAAAGAATGAACAACATTTTAATGAAACTCAAATTGAACAGTATCAGTATTATACCCTTGTAGGTAAATTATGTCTGTAGATAAATTAGATAACTTGTTGTAGATAAATTTGCTGGACATCAGTTTCAATGCTGGCTCACACTGTGATAATAAAATGTATAACACTAATAAAATTAGTTAAAACAATTCTCATAATGTTCACTGCAGTTTTGTTTTTTTCAAAAATGTAACTTTCTTTAATTTTAAAACTGAAACAAGATTTTCAGGCAGAAAATCTGAATCTATTATTTCAAGCATTTAAGCGTTTACCTCACTGGAGCCATTAAAAAACAATTTAACAATTACTTAATTTAGATTCATTGCTGGATTAAACTGAATTGGAAATGAAAATTAGGTTAATGTAAATGTTTCCAGCATAGTTTTGACAAAATCTTTTATTCATATTAACTCATAGCATCATTATTCAGTCAGCAAAGTATTTTCCCTAGTTTTCAATGGCCTTACTACACCTCAGATAAATTATATATTCCATCATAAAAGAAGAGTTCTTTGTCCTTGAGCTCGAAGTCTTCCCTTTTTAAAACTTTGTAAACCATTCCCAATATGTGCTTACACACATACTTCATCATTACCATGTTTCAGTGAGTTATTGCCTAGCTTCCACTGCACTTTTTTCCAGATTAAACATGAAGAATGAACAGTGTCAAATATTCAGCCATGATTTTCACCAAAATAAACTAAAATGATCACTTTTCTGTAAAAGATTCTTAAAGTGTATGCACACACAAGCAATAAAGAGTTAAGTAAACATCAAAGACACTTTTAAGATTTCCCTAACATTGTGCAAAATATGGCGCTGAGAACTTTTGCATCAACCTAATGATATTGAGTTTTCAAAACAAAGCAAAAGATTTGTTTGATAACCAGTATGCATCATTGTATAAATGTAAGTTATGATATATATGCTTTGTTTACAATTGAAAGTGAATGTTCTGAGATGGGAATAAACATAAAATATTACATATACACAATTTTTATCTGAAATTCAGAAAACTAAAAAACTCTGTAAACCGAATATTTTTCCATTGACATTGTCTGTACACCTAAGCTCTGTTTGGCATCAAACATGACCCGACCCAACCTCAACTAAGGTCATCTCAAAGGCCTTGTAGAGTACAGTTATTATTTTGAGACAGTCGTGTCTCAGTGCTCCTACTAGTCAGACAAGACTGTTGCTCACAGATATTTTTTATTTTTATTTTTTGATGATTATTTTTGACTTTGAGAACTGAAAATATTAGAAAGAGCTGCAGATTTCCCTATGGATAACAGTGAGAAGCAGAAAAGGAAATCAGTCATTTTCAATTCAAATATCGAAAAATTCCGAATTCCAAAAGCGTCTGGTCCCAAGTGTTTCAGATGAGCTTGTGTACCCATAATAGGATCAACTACTTTTTCTCGTTTGTTCATTATGGCCTACAAGTATATTCTTGTATTTTCATCCTTCATTTTATTTTTTTATTTTCATCCTATATTATAAAATTTTATTTTACATATAATAGACCTATCCTATGAGTGATGCTTGCATTAATCTCTGACCACCAGACAATCCTTTTTTCCCTCGTTTTTATGCACAATATACAGATTAAGTATTGAAACTTGCTCAAACAAATTCAAAGTTAAAAATTGCAAAATTCAGTGTTTAATCATCAATTTGTTTCTTTACATATATAGTTGGTTTGTTAGTGCAGAAAATGACTAAAGCTTAGTAGGGGAGTGGTAGAGTATCAGTAAATGGGCAGTAAAGGAAAGCTGAAACTTTGCAGTTGGCACTAAACTACATAGAACCATGACTATTATTTCATTTTTTTCACCACTGCCAGAATTTTCTGTCACTATATATGTAATCATTTGAGAGAGTGAAAGTTTTTATTAATAAATTTTATTTTCTATAGTTTTGAGAGGGGTCATTAATATTCAAATGGTTCTTCGGACGATTGAACTCCTTATTGTTGTTTGTGCGAAGAATGGATCGGCCGAAAAGTCGTATTTACAACACAAACAACAAGGAGTTCAATCATCCAAAGAACCATTTGAATAATAAATTTTACCTATGATATCACTGGTTACATAAACAGCTACTTATCTAAATAATATCTGTCAGATAATTCTGATCAATTAAAGATCTATTGTAAGTAGTATGTAAGGTAAAATGATATGCACAATACAACCAGAGCCTATAACACGGAGGTGCAGGGGATACATCATACCTGGGTCCAGGGGTCCAGCAAATGCTGGGAGCCAAAGAGGATCCAGAAATTTCCTGGGATCTCAGAAAATAAACAGGATGACTAATGGAGAAGGGAAGGGGGTCCCCCAAAAAACTCTGTACCCCCTGATAAAATTTCTCTCCGAGGCCCCGAATACAACTTTTTCTTTCTCTGTGCATATCCTATAGTGAAGTGCTTAGTTTAGTTTGTGATTTAAATGAAGTGATTATCAGCAAACAGAACCATTTACAATTTTGGGTTGTAGCTTTTGCTCATAGATGGTAAAGAAAGCTTGTTTGAAAATCCAAAACATTGTTAACATGACAACCTTTTGTTTTAGATCAGAAGTAACCTGCTTTACAAAATGTTTACCTTATGTGGTACTCTGCTAATATAAACGCTTCAATATACCAATTTTGGAAATAGCTTTGCTTAAAGTGTGATGGGTAAAGTATATTTTGGGATGTTGTAATATGCAATATTGAAGTAAGGAAACAGGATCTCAGCATATCTAAAATGGGATGTTGATTAAAGAAAAGCTCAAACAATTTGTTCATTTAAGCAAATATAAACAGTCCCCCCCCCTCTTTCTTTCTCTCTCTTTCCTGAAGGGGCCAACTTCTTATCAGCTTTTGAGCAACTATTCAGAAAGACAGAACCAGTATTGTTTTTTAAGGTTTGGCATAGCAGTCAATGGTCATGTTATTGTGGAGACTTGCTGATGTATAGCTGAGAGAGATACCTGCTGTCAAGTGAGCACTGAGCAGGGGGAGGAGGAAGAAAAGACCTTATATTTATCGACTTGCAAGATAGCAGTCCAAATTCTTCATCAGGTACCATCAGCTGGCACTGACCAGACTGACATCTCTAAGCTTCTTCTTTGGATAGCAGTTGAAAATTTTACAAGGTTTCTCAGGCAACAAAACTGCAAAGTAGAAGTGTGCGAGACAGCAACCATTTATCAGAGAATGATTTGATTTTGCATTCTTTTTAAAATGTTCTTTTTATTTTTATTCCTATTTGTCCCAAGTGGTTTGCCGACCACTTGTTTGAATTTGAAGAACAGCTGGAGATAGTGTCAGTTTGTTAACAATGTCTTTTGGTTTGACTTTTTCATTCATCTTCTTTCTTCAAACCTGAACCTTGTTTTACCACACATTCGCACACTTATGATTTTAGTTTTTTTTTCTTGTTAATAAATCTCTGATTCCTGTTCTCTTCAAATGTGTGCCTGCATTATGGTAATTTTTTGATGCACTATGAAAAGAAATGACTAAGACTTTTTTCCCTTTATAATTTTTTTTTTAAATACCCTAAAACAGTCAAAACACATGTCAAACATTTTTTTCCATTTGTATTATTTTCCTGTAAAAGTGAAGTCATAAAATGTTTTATTTTATTTTTATTTTAAATAAAAAATTGCAATGTGTTTGCTTGAGAGGGTATTTAATTTTTTTATGAAAATTTTGATGGATTTGATCAATAACTCCTCACCTTTCCCCTTATTTTTTTGTTTCAACATTTGAAATGTACAATCATTTTTGTACCGCAACATTTTTTTAAAAATTAATTTTTTTATTATTTTCTTTGTTTTTAAGAAAATTTCCATTGCCAAATGGAACGCTTTCTTCGAAATGACGAAACCTGACAAACCTAAAACCTCCCAACTTCACAGCTCTGGTGTTTAATCATTGGTTACCACAGAACGCGGTTATGACATTTAATAAGGCAAGCGCTAATCAGTGAAGCATAATTGCTCCACCCTGAACTCTTATCAAAGCCCCATTTTCCGTCGCCTTTTCCTTTCCCAGGTGTAAAGAAGAGGGAGCGAGCAGTGAGATCAGGAGTAAATAGAAAGCACTGGAAAAGCATTAAAAAGGGGGAGGGCATAGAATGGGCTCAGGTTTTGTTAGGGGATTTTTTTTGTTTGTTAAAAAAACCCAGCTGCGGCAAGTGGTGTAGAAGTGTGGGGCCATGACATAACGCGCTGAATAGGTAGAAAAGAGAGAAACAGAAAAGGTGAAGATTGAAGAATAATGATTAGGAGGAAAAAAGAGAGGGTAAAAATGAAATAAGGAGAACGAAAGGTTTATAAATGATATGCACATAGGGGGAGAAAAAACTCTGGAAACTGAATGAAAACTAAAAGTATTTACTAATTATGAGCCATTACCGCATCGTCTCTCTTTTAATAAAATTAATGACAATGGATAAAGAGAGAGACAGAAACCACAATTTTGATCTTTCTGTCCACCAAAAGCCCTGTCTGCCACCTCTGAGTTTCTGTCTTTTGACATATACCAACCTTGTTTTCCCCTGGCTACACCAAACCATTGCCTAATTTGATATACCCAGCAAACAACATAGGGCTTGGGGTAGACAGAATGTGACAAAGCAAATAAGAATAATAGAATCAAAAACCGGAGCGGGTGGGAGAGAAGGGTGTAGTGTTGGGTGGGAACAAGAGGGAATATGCAGAAATAAGCAGGGAAGGGGTTCATATTCCGACTGGGTAGGATTTGGTGCCATCTATAATCATCATCATTCTCCTCATCATCACAGATCTGCATCTCGACCAGCAGCAGTAGCTATCAACAACAACAACATTGGCAAGCGTCAGTCGCATTTTACCGTCATTCTGCGACGAGGTTGGCACACTACTACGGACGGTGCCGGTTTTATTCCTTCTTTACTCACAACTCTTCTTCTTCTTACCCCTTTTCCCTCCTCATTGACACGGTCTTTTTACTCTAAGAGAAACTATCCCAAGGCGAAATGCAGACGGTGACCAGTCCAACAGTGACCACACCGACTACTCTTAATACGTAAGAACACAAAGACATTCTTTCTCTATTCTTCTCAGGTTTTTTTACCAATCTTTGTCGTATTATTATTTGTTATTCATTTTCATCGAAAATATTTTTTTTTTTTTGGTAACCCTACTTTTCTTTAAATTCTTTAACTTATCGCACAATAATTTTAATTTATTTTGAATTATTAATTAAACGAGTTAGCCGTTAAAAGAAAAACATTCTGATTGTTGAAAAATAAAATATTTTCCTTTTTGTGTTAATGTATACAATTTCTAATTTAATTTTTACTAAATCTTGAAAGTGCTTTTTTGTTAAGTGTTTTTAATTTTCTTTAATAAACTTTTGGATTAGAACAGCAATTTCTTGTAATTTTGACTTAATTTATTCATATTTACTTTCTTTTCTCTGGTATATACGATCAAAAATCTTATCCACGCTTAAAATTCATAGTAAAATGTGTTCGTCTATTTTATTTGCATTATCCTGATGAAATAAAATAAAGGACACAAAAATGTCACAAAATTCGTACGTAAAATAATGACTTTGAACGTCTACTCCAAACAGATGTTTGTTTAATTAGTTTGTTTTCTATAACAAATTTGCAGATATTTCTTTCAAACTTTATTTTTCAAAAATCCTGTCATCAGGATTTTAATCGATCATTTATTGATAATTATTACGTCTTTTTTCATTTATCAACACCGAAATTTTATTTTATTTTCCTAAACAACCTTACATATTCTTAACGTTATGGTTGGCAAAAAAAAACCGAACAGATAATGTTGTTGTTGTTGTGTAATGTGTAAACTTGTCAGTTAGGAAGCGTATGTTTTTGTAAAAACGGATATAAAATCTGGTTGCTGCTGTTTATGAATGAATGGATGGTAGTGACTACTAGTGAATGGACACTTACGACAACAACTAGTAGTTAAAGAAAGATGAAATGGAAAGCTCACCTTCAACAAATGGAACGAATGACCTATCAATAAGGTTAACCAAGATTTGCGAAGTATGGTAGGAAAGGTACAGAAAACGGAATCGGGATATATAATCTGGAATCCGTCTTAAGATTATTTTGTTTTAATCACAAATTCAAAATAAACATGTTACTGTCCACCACCCCATTAAAAAAAATTCTCCGTAAATCTTTAAATGTTTTCACACACAAACACTTGACATTTGTTTTAATAAAAACATTGATTTTGTTATTGTTAAATGAGTTTTAATCCACAAATATTACTGTCTGTCTGTGGCTGAATGATTCGAATTCAATATTGAAGTATTCGATCTACAGTGTGTAGACTCTCTACACAGTACACTACGTCAAAAGACAAAGTTGACGGCAGTAAAGTCTCCAAAGTAAAGCCCTATTTTCCTCTCCTGATTAAATAAATAAATAAAACTAAGGCAGTAAAATGAGTCTGTTTGGAGCAGACATGCTTGAATGATTTTTTAAGTTCGATTCATTGACCAATTCATCTTCCTCTACCATAAAATATTGCAAATGTAATCTTATTCAGATTCCATTATTCTGAATAAATAAATAAAAAATGGTTAACTGATGAAGTTGAATATTTATATTTTGAATAAATTAACTTCAGACTTCCAGTTAAAAGATATTAACACAAATATTTCTAGTAAAAGTAATTTTAAAATATTTTTTTGAAAGAATATATGTAATGTGGACGTACAGACGGAAGAAAGCTAATTCTGAAAAAAGAAAGTACTAGTAAAGTGACCATTTATTGAACCTAACAAATATTTGATTCTCCCGAAGATGATGTAAAATGAACATCGACATATAAAATCAACTACGCTTTCTTGCTTATTGTCAATGCAAGTATGGTTTTTCGGAGTTAAAATGTGATACTAAAATAAACTGAGTGAACAATAAACACTAACAAAGTAATTCAACTGAACTTTTTGAACAATAACAATAAACTCAAACTGCGCAATGAATCTAATTCGCCCCCTCTTACTTGAGTCACGTGGAATATACAGATTGTTGGAAATTCAAACTTAAGTGTCTTAACAAAAATGGTTTTCAGTTTGCTAATGTTAATGTAGCGTAAAACTGGGAAGTGTGTGTATTGGGGGGGGGGGTCCTATCCCTGCTTTGCTTGTTTTAAGTTTAGGCGCGGGAAATGAATTATGGAAAGAAATTATATCCATCCGCATTCACAGCAAGAATTAACCGAGGAGGGGGAACCAAAATGTATAAAGTTTATAGGACACTAACAGTACTTACAAGGCTTGGCTAGTTGTTTTAATATTTTCTTTCAAAACACGTGGCTTTAATCCAACGGCTGATTAATATCCTGCATCATAGGCCGTTTTAGTGTTTCTGGGTGCCCATTTTATTTATTTATTTATTTTTTAAATATAGAAATATCAAGTCTTGTTGGTTACCGTAACCTGTAATTTACACCAATCTGGAGTAGATTGAATGTTTTCAGATTATTGAAGGTACCAGTGAGTGAGGGCAATAGAGCTGGTTCAGAAAAAAGTGAATCAATGCCATATTTGTCATGTCATGTCATTCATTCACTTTTTGTGTCCTTTCGTGTAGTTCTAACAACAGCTGTCTTTGCCGGAGTTGTGATTTGAGTTCTTCTTTTCAAGGAAATGTATTTAAAGGGGAAAGAATACATTTAAAGAGCATTGCATTTTACAGATGAATTCAGATGAAATTTTACTCTATCTTTTTTTAAAAATTAATTTCCTCAAAACAATCAACTTGATTCATGTTGGTTAGGTTGTTAGATTACACAAACAACCAACAAGTTCGTGATTTTTTCAAGTCTCATATTTCTGTTTGTTTACAAAGACAAGAATACTGGTTCAGGTTCAGTAATTAATCTATATTTGACAGGAAACATCTTATTTCCATAAATTGATTTTTACACCCAGACAATCCTTACGATAGTGCCACGACAAGACAATGTTTGTCATTCACGCCGGCCGTCCCACGCCACAACATAATCTTCCTATATCCTGCGTTCCAACAATTTGGCCCTATGTCATAAACATCAAAATGGAAATCAGGCAATCAAGTGTCTGATAATAATTTTGTCATTGCCATCCAGACACATATGGGTGTGCTGTTGGTATAAAGAAAAAGAAAAACATTTGAATTCTTATAAAGTGTTGTGCCTCACTCCATATGATCCTCTTAAGTTTCAACAGAATTAGGAAATAAGGCCAAAGGGTAATCCTACAATTTAGCGGCGTATAAACAAAAATAGAATATAGTAATTCATAATTCATGAATAATGGAATTTAAACACACTGTGATCAACCATTCGGAGAATCTTGTGGACCCCAATGACGATGGAATTTACAGAAATACTGTTGAAAGTTTCTGGATGAGAACAAAAAGAAAATTACGACGGCAATTCGATTTACCCGAAGACCTATTTCCACTATGAATTTGTCTGGCGAAATTATCCCTGTGAATCTCAATAACAAACATTTCTCTCGTTTTATTTCAGCTGTTAACAGTCAATATGTAAATTAACATCTATGTTATGATGTTCTTTTAATAAATCTTACTATAATTCACCAAATGTCTGTCATCACATAACTCAAGAGCCACTAGAGCTATGACCACTAAATTTGTTGTGGTTAATAATGAATGAGACTTCGGAGTATGTTTTTAACATATTAGTTTTTGAAAATTCCAAAACTGTTTAAGTTTTCTTTAGCGAGGGGTTCGATTTACAATGTAAGTATAATGCTAAACTGGACCCTTATTTTGTGTCCGTCAGGTTAAACCTAATCTTTATCTTTAACCGTATAAATAGACATCTAACTGAAAATCCGCCCATGATTTCATGGCTTGTACATTTCAGACCTGACCCGACTAATAAGGCTTTGGCGTATAAAATTAGTATCAAAAGTTCATCTACAGTTCAAGCAGAAAACATCAGTCTTAACAATTTTACCCATTTACAATGATGTTGAAAGATTTCTACAGAAGTTTTATCTCGACAGAAGAAACTGCGGTTGCATTTTTACGTGAAAACAATCTTCTGCGCACGCCATAAGAAGCAGAACCTTGTCATCGATGTGGTAGTGTTATGCAAGAAAAAGAAGAAAAAACGTGAGAGGTGGGGAAATGCAGGCCTGTACCTCACTGCTAGTAAAGGGTGGATTTAAATGTATAAGAAAAGATGTGATACGGAATGTATGTCATGATTATTATGCTATTATTCAACATCTTTATGTTTTGTTTATTTGATGATCATTAATAAATTCTATAGCCATACCTGTCAAAATATCACCCCAGGTAAAATAGTAGAAATGGCCTGGTAGACCGCATGCTATAGTAACACCCAAAACAAAATCTATTTGTGAACCCAAAAGCCTCTTTAATTGTACGCCCCCCTCCTGCTTATCCGTCGCTACTGGGTGGAGACAAGGTGTACGGCTAAGTAGCAGACACTGACACAGTCACACAATACTCATATCAGCTTCATGCCTGATGATCCCGAAATAGGGTTTGAAGGGCGCTACTGAGAGCGGGCATGGGATTAATTGAATTAACACATTGATTATGCTACAAACCACCACAACCCTTTTGTTTTTGTTGTTACATGTTCATTCAGCACTTCTACCAACGGTTTCCTGCTTCTTATCTACTCGACGCTAGACCAGCACTTCTGTCGGGTGTTTCTTTATTAAGGGAAACGGGGGCGGGGGGTCCCAGTTCAACTTGAGTAAGCAGGAAAATCTAAAGGGAAAAAAAGTAAAGACGCTCGCATATTTTAAAAACTGCCAATGCTCTCAAAGTTTAGCTATGTAAAAGAAAACAAAATTTGGTTACAGGGGCAGATCCCCCCCCCCTCCTGCTCTTAAAATCATGGATTTTCTAAATGGAAAAAATATTTTTACAAATACGTGGGAAAAAAAATGAAAACATCAAAAACAGGAAAGTGATATGATCCGATATTTTTTACTTACATTTGAGTCATAGCTTTTTGGCCCTAGAATTGTAATTGACAAAAGAAGAAACTTATCAAAGAAATTTACCACCGAACCAATAAAAAAAATTTTTTAAGACTGAAGACATCTGATTTTAGATGAAGTAATAAATCTTTGTTTTCAAGGTTAATTTATGATTACTTGGGATTATTTTAATCTTTTATTTATAAAATTTCTTTATGTAGATATTAAAATAGTTAATTTTGCTTTGCATGAGTCTGTGTTATACTATTGGACTCGGAAGTTTAAGGTTCGTTATTCAGTTTTCAATTAAAGTTCATTTACTTTAATTTGTCAAATCATTTTTTTCTTTAGCAAGTAGATACATTTTTGAAAGATTGATCGGTAAATAAGCAAATATTGAAATGCTTTATTTGCAACTTACTATAAGAAATTTATTTTACTCTTCTTGTAGTCTTTTTTTTCTTTTTCTTTTTTAAAATTTTTCATTGAGAACACAAAAACAAGTTGCTCAGAAGTGAAATTTTGAAATATTCTCTTTTCCCCATTTAATTGAATTGATAAGGAACTCTTTTAATTTGGGGCAATTTATAAAAATTTTGTTAATTTCTTAAAATTAACTCTCCAGGAAACTAAAACTACTTCTCTTATGTCATTACTTAGATGGGTCAGTGTTGCATTACAGGGGGGTTTACTTGGTATGAATATGTTGTGTTATAGGGTACTAGAGCATTTGCACCCTGGTCATTGGCATCCCTGGTCATTTGCGTCCCAAGCTACTTATAAACAAACCCCTGTTTCTCTTGCTCGCTATACTGAAAAGAGTCATATTTAGGGTCTCTGATTAAATTACACCTTTTTAGAGATATACTCTTCTATTTTAATAACTTTACATATGCTTTTGGTGATACTATTTCATTAGTAACCTTTTTGGTGAGTTTTATCGGCCTTACTGTGATTTGCTGAGTCTAGAGGATTTGCCGGACAAAGCCGTATAGAGATAAATAATATAATGATGGGTGCTTTTTTAGGGTTTCTGATTAAAATCACACCCTTTTAAAGATATATTCTTCTGTTTTAGTAACTTTACATAGGCTTTTGTGAGTTTTGACCCCCAAATAAGACTCCTTCAGTTAAATTATAATTTCCTTTCTTTTCAATGCACTTAATCATATAGATCAAATGTTATACAGTGAAAGTTTCAAATCAAAATTCAATTAACTGTCAAGCTATGCCTTATATAGTCACCTTCACATTGGATGTTGGTGAAAACCCAAATTTTTGCCTTAAGCAACAATAAGAAATTAATAGTATTATTTCAATTAAATTTGCCAATGTCACATACACCTATCAACTGCAAATACCTCAAGGCAAATTCATAATGGCAAAAGAGGAAATGTGGTCATAAATTTTATTCCAATCTTGATTAAAACTAAGAAAGGTCTGGTTAGTCACTCAAACTGTCACGTGACTGTCTTTTGTCAGCATGCCATGTTGGGGGTGATCAATGAATAAGTTACTTCTCTCACCTTTTGTTGGGCAGTGATCAGCGAAAAAAAAGTCTGAATTTTCAAAAAACAAGTGTGAATGCTGCCGGACTCAAACTAAGGGACCGATTTAGTGTAAACTTACATTGTGAATTGAAACCCCTGCTAAAATCTTATTATGGGGGGGTTCAAAAAACAAAAAAAACTTTTTTTCTAGCCATAATGAGAAAATATTTTAATTTTCAGCCGTTTAGCTCCATTGGTGTGGCCTCTATGCATGATATATATACAGACTGACTTAAAAACCAAAGAAACCTATGTTAACAGTTTTGGTGGAAAGTGTCTAATAATTTATGTTCATAATATTTTTTGCAACTCGTCTAGATCTGAAAATTTTTAAAATGAAAATCGCTTAACTTAGCACATGTGCTCTGACTAAGAATACACCCAAATTGGAAACTGCTTTCTTGTGCACTTTTAAAGTTGGGTGTGAAAAAAAAGACATTGCACACGCAAAACAAAAACAATGATTATATCTTTATACATTCAGAAGAAATATTTTTGGAGTAATCCAAAGACTAAAGAGAAATATATTAAAAACTCTAGGAGTAATACCATAAAACTTTCACAATTTTATGAGATTTTAAATTATCCCCTGGCAGTTTGGTATAAAGGTTTTCAGAGCAGCACAGTTTTATTAGCATTCCTTATGAGAAGTACAAGCAATGCAGTTCCTCTTACATCTGGAAGTTTCACTGTATAATGTTTGATCTATATAATTAAATGCATTGAAAAGAAAAGAGATTATATTGAAAAATAAGTATTTGTTGTGCAAAATGAATGTTTTTTTTTTCATTATTAGACTTATTGTTGTACCTATATACTTTACCTTAATAAAAAGTTATTTTGTTAGCAAAATGAATGTCATATGTATTGTTCTTTCAGCATAAACTAAAGCAAATAAAAAGTATAAAATAATATATTTGACTGCATTTAATTAAATATTTCATTTAAAAAAAAAAAATTGTGGTTTATACAATCCACATATATAAAATGCAATGTTTCTCCAGACACACGAATACATACATTGTTGTGTGTGTATAACACTTTTCAATGAGTGCAGAGATACTACACTCTACCCCTAGGCAGAAGAGCCAGGAAGTGACATTTTGATCCTAGGCAGAGCGCACAGTGTTAGACTCTTGTAGATCCACTTGTCGGCTGTAAACTGTGATATAACACAATATAAACGCATACCCTCCAGGGTCTTCAATTCACTTTTATTTACAGCCATCTATACGCTAGGACGCCAAACCACTAACTGATTTGAACACAGTAAAATATCAGAGAAAAGGGACTCACAAAACAGGAGGGTTCCACTACTGATCATTAACAAAGAAAGCTAACAGTTATCTTTCTTTGTATATGATATATTAACACACAGATACTCTGATCCTAGGCAGAAGTGCCAATCCACATATAAATAATCTCAGCATTATTTATGGGCACTATGCTAATGTTATATATAATGACAGGAAGTTGAAATTTTCTACATAAGCACTAATAAAATTTGTTTGAAACTGTCGGAAGCAACCTTATGAACTGAGAGCTTGCTAAAACTGTGCAGTTGATGAATTAAGAACTACTTTTAGGATATTCCTAATATTGTACCATAAACAGTTGTGGTCATAAGTTTACACACACAGTTTTACAGTAAATACACATTTCCATGTATTCTATATAAAGTTTTTATCTTTTATCTTCTGAATATGTACCAATGTGTTGATTATGTACTTTTCAATGTCAATATGAACTTGAACAGTGTATTTTTAGTAAAAATAACATTTTAAATATTATGGTAGGGACAAAAGTATAAGCACTCATTTCATAACATCTTTGTATGCCTCCTTAGATACATTTAAGGAAAGGTAAATATAAAAATAAAAACCACAAAAACATCCATGAACAATTTTCAATCCTGCTTAACATTTTCTTATAAATGTATTGTTTAATTTTTCCTGTTACCATCATGGGTAAATCTAAAGAAATAACTTTTGACCTACGGATGAGGGTAGTCAAGCTGCACAAGAAAGGCAAGTCATACAGGAACATATCCCAAGCCTTAAAAATTCCAATTCGTACTTTAAGATCGATATAAGATAAGTGGAACTCAAGTGAGTCTGTTATCACCAAGTCAAGATCAGGACGACCAAGCAAAGTAACACCTCAGACACTAAGCTTGATTGCACGATAGGCCAAGAAAAACCCTCATGTTACATCATCTGATCTTCAGGCAACAGTACGAGTAGCAATGGGAATCAATATCGCCACTTAAATGAAGTTTGGCTAGTTGGGAGAGTGGCAAGGATGAAATCATACTTGAGACATAAACACAAAACTGATCGCCTAAAATTTGCCAATGACCACCATACCAAACCTACAATATTTTGGGATAAAATTATATGGCCTGATGAAACCAAGATTGAACTTTTGGGGCATAATTATAAACGTTTTGTTTGGCATGAAGTAAACCAATTATACCAAGAACGGTTTACCATCCCAACTGTAAAGCATTGAGGCTGATCACTGATGTTTTGGGGGTGCATGAGTGCCAAAGGCTGTGATCAAATTATCAAAGTAAATGGCAAAATGAATAATGATCAAAATCAGGAAGTTTTATAAGAAAATTTGAAATAACCATACATTGGATATTCCAACCCTAAACATATGGCAACAACTACTAAAAATGATTAAAGGACAACAAAATCAAAGTATTAGAATTACCATCTCAGTCTCCAGATCTCAACATCATAGAACCTTTGTGGGGGGAATTGAAGTGAGCTGTGTATGAGAGAAAAACACACACATTTTCAAGAACTGGAACAATATTGCTATGAAAAATGGGATAAATCGACCTAAAAAGATCAAAAATCTAATTAGAACTTCTCCTAAAAGACTGGAAACTATAAAATTTGCTAAAAGTGGAAACACAAAGTATCAGTTCCAGGTGTATATTTTGTAAGATTGATTTAAATATACTTTTGATGCTTATTTTTGTTATATATTACATGGCAAATCTTCAATGTAATGAAAATAATAGGTAAGGTTGATTCTTTGGTGAAATTGACTTATTTCCCCCAAAACACTGAATGTGCGAATTGGAGTGTGTGCATAAATCTATGACCAGAACTGTATTTTGTTTCTTGCAAGAACTGTTCACTTGTTAGTGCTGAACTGGAGATTCTAAGGCATAATGTTCGATCGGCAGTACTGCCCAATTCAGATATAATGATCTGAGTGTATTGTACGTTTTCTGATAAATTTAAAGAAAGCAGGAATCGTGTATACTTGAAACTTCTATGGATTTTTTAATGTGTTTTATACCAAGCTGACATTTTGGCTTGATAATTGAACAGATTCTTTTTATCAGTCATGGGAACTTTATCAAATTTTAATGATATTTTTGGATGTCATGATCTATTAATTTTATGTGTATATAGTTGCCTGGGAATATTGATAACTGTAATGCTACAGTACAATGAATCTTACTGATCTGATGCGCACGTTTCTTTAAAGCCTTATTTCATTCAGAGCAGTATTGTTTTATTTTCCTAACATTATCACTGCATCATACAGCCCATCTATCTGGTCTGTTGGTCAATGATAAAGGATCAGATTAGCTCAACGTTGCATAATTCAAGGACTTTTTTTTTCAAAGAAGGCATGCCGGTTTAACTCCCTTTCCCCTCTAGACTGGTTTAGGGGGAAGGATGTTTAATTACCAAAACTAAATCCATGGTTGACAACACCTTCTAAGCCATTATTCCTTCTCTGTTTGTGGAGGACCCATTGCCAGCTATTCACAATGGTTACAACAAAACAGCCTTTTTTAAAGTATGAAGCTAAGTGTGATGAAACCCTGAATCGGATCCGATATGCAAAACAGTTATGCTTGAAATTTGATAATTTATGTATTCTTATGAGTGAACAATATCTTTCACTTTGTCAATAAAATAAAGCATTTGTCTCCTTTGGGGGGGTAGGATGTTTAATTGCCAAAACCTATGGTGTGGGCGGTGATGTTTACATGGCCACTCTAAGGGGGGAAGATGTTTTGTTTTTTTAAATTTCGAGTTTTTTTTTATAACTGTGAAAGTGTATTCCTCGTAGGGAAAAAACAGAGGTCTTCAGATTGCTTTGTTACGATTGTTTCTCCTCTTGCTACCCGTTGAAAACAGAATTCTCATTAAATTAGCTTGTTTTTTGTAAATTATTTTTCTTAACATTTTCATTAGAGCTGAATCTCTTCTGTTAACATTACATTTGTAACAGAATAAAACATGATAAAGTATAGGAATCAATAAAAAGATCCACCAAGCATTTTGTTCTTCATTTCATCATCATCATCATC
>VCCN01007085.1:18258122-18270231 GCA_006491835.1 Architeuthis dux | reverse complement strand
TGGTGGTGGTAAATTCAAGTTGCCTTGATGAAAATGGTACCAGTATGGTTTGATCCATAAATTCATGATTTAAGAAGAGGGTCTGGTTTTTGGTGGGTTTATTTTTCAATAGAAACCGTCATATGACCAATTTCTATAAGCAGCACATGTGTAGAAATCAAGTAATGGATAATTTTATATCCGACAGGATATGATGATTATAAAGACAATTATTAATAATTAATTGGGAACCTAATAGAACATCATCAGAGAATTCCCATATGATGTTCTGTTAAGAACGAAATGTGGGAATAAACTCATTTTCTGTCCACAAGCCTTCAAACTTTTATCATTTCACTTATATATATCAACTGCCATAAGTATTTGAACAAACAGCCATTTTACTTCTAATCAGCATTTAGAAACTTACCCCATACTGGGCACACAGATAACCAGAATCTGACCCGTGTTTGACCAAATACCCAGGGATTATTGCCCCCTCTCCCCTACAACCAACAATCTCTCTGTTTATCCCAGCTCAGTATACATTTCACACAAACATGTGAGGAGTCGGCACACATGAGTTTTCTGCACTGCAAAAGAGCTTCTGAAGATGTCGAATGAAACTCAGCGAAATGCATCAAGGCATATCTTAATGATAATAAATACGTTTGAGATGTAACACACTTTTCTCGATCTTTCATTTCCACATTGTCAAATTACCTCTACCATATAATATACATACATATATATACACACACAGCACCCAAAACACATGCATATGTACACATAGACATATGCGTATTGATATGCCATTCCTGTGAGTTTTTATTCTTGATGTTTAAGTAATAATTTCTTTTATCAAAGATTAAAGGAACTCTTCTCTGAATAATAGTTCTACTCCAAGCACTTGACCCTGCACCTTCAAACGGACGCCTTTGACTTTCTATCACGCAGGCAAACTCTTTAAACAGCTTTTCTCTGTGCCTTCCTTGTTTTCTTATGAGGCTTTCTGGCTTCTCTTTTCATCTCACTGAAGCTGTACATACTCATTTCTATTTCTTTATACTTTGCTTACTGTTTTAAGTGCATCTGAGAATACTTTAACTACTGAGTATTTTTGTGACCTTTTTGCATAACGTTCTCATCTCAACTCTGTAATAACTCTATAAATCGTTCATATTGTGAAATGTTGGTTAAAAAAATATCTAGTCTATTTGGATAGTGGTTTGGAATTCCTTTTATGCCTTGTGCAAAAAAGAAAGAAAAAAGAATTAAGCGGTTTGGAATGGATCATTAGAAACAAAAGCTTTCGGCAGTTTCTATCAACTACCATATTTGATGGCATATAAGACCCCAGCACCCTCCCCCTTATTCCAGCAGGTCTGCCTAATGTAGGGCTGGGCAACGAAAAAGTTACATTTATCTTTTGAGCCAATCTTTAGGAAAAAGGGGAGAGTAGGTCTTATATGTGGTCAAATATGGTAATTGTCATCGCTTTTCTGATCTGATACTTGTGATTTTAAAAAAATCAGATTTACTTTCTAATACAAAAATTAACTTGTTAAAACTTTCAATTAACCTTCACGTTTTATTGCACCAAATCACCCCTAAAACTGGATAAAGAAAACCAGTGCTCTTTTCCGTAAATGACTTTCAGTATTAAAAAAGTTTTGTGGATTTTGAAGTAACTTGGATGTTAACTAAATAATCTCATTGTCTTAGGCAGGAGAGCACTTATCGACTCGGTAAGGCGCCACTGTTAACACCCTTGTGGTCGAGGAGACATGTTGGTTTTAGGAGATCAAGAAGACACACTTGGCATTGAATGCCAGCATTGTAAATATGTATGCATAAATTGGATCTGTGTAAGTACAGCTTTTGTTGCATTTTTAAATCTGTTAATATCTGTCATTATAAAAACCTTACATTGGGGTTACATATTTTCAATTTTACCATGCCATCAGTGTCTACTGTATGAAGCCAAATTCATAGACATTAAATCTTTTATTTCTTCTGTCATGTTTTTCATGAAAACCTGAGGATTACAAACTGCAATTCTAACAAGAATATACATTTGAAATATCAGAGTAGACTAGGCTATTCATTGAGTCAGAAGCTGTTGTATTATGAATAATTGATTAGTTTCTCACTTGCATGTGTTAACAAAGCAATGACAATCTCTTCCTGCTTTTTATCTTAAATAATAAGGAACCATCTCAAAAGGATAGTTAGAATTTAAGAAAAGCACTTTCCTTCATGTATCATTTTGTATAGAATGCTACAAGGAAAAGTATTTCATTTGCATCTGTACTGTAAAACAAGTACCTTGTTTCCTGAATATGTCCAGACTATACAGCAATCATTTTAGGGTTATTAGAAACCATCAACCAAAACTGTCAATATAGGTTTCTTCAGTTTTCAAGTTGGGCTGGCTGGCTGGCTGGCTGGCTGGCTATGTATGTATGACGCATACAGGCCACACCAATGGACCTGTTTGGCTGGCTATATATCTATGACGTGTACAGGCCACACCAATGGAATTAGTGGGCTGAAAATGTAAACATTTACTCCTTAATGTCTAGGAAAAACCTTTTTTTTGTTTTTTGAAAATTCACCTCCCAAATAGGTTTTTAGTGGAGGGATCAATTTGCAATGTAATTTTATGCTCAATTGATCCCTTAGTTTGTGTCCATGCTTGTTTTTGAAAATTTAGACTTTTTTTTAGTGATCATGGCCTAATTTTCAAATTTTTTTAATTGATCACCCCATGCTGCCAAAAGATGTTGGTCACATGACGGTTTCTATTGAGTGACTAACCAGACCTGTCTTTTTTATTGAATTAATCACAAGCAGGAGCTTGTGCATTACTGCTACCAAGATCTGATAACAAGTAATTCTGATCAAAGCAAGCATCTTAGATTTAAGAAAAAAATACAATGAGTAACAGGTCTGGGTAGTCACTCAATAGAAAACATCACGTGACCAATGTCTTTTGGCAGCATGCCATGTTGGTGATGATCAATTGGAAAAAGGGGCGATCAATGAATAAGTTACTTCCCTCGCCTCTTTTTGGGCAGTGATCTCTAAAAGAAAGTCTGAATTTTAAAAAAAACAAGTGTGAATGCTGCCAGACACAAACTAAGAAATCAATTTAGTAAAAACTTACATTGCAAATTGAACCTGCCACTAAAAACCTATTTAGAGAGGGAATTTTCAAAAAATCAAAAAGGTTTTTTTCTAGACATTAGGGGTAAATTTTCAACCCTCTTGCTCCATTGGTATGGCCTGTACATACATAGATAGCCAGCGCGTCAGACCAACTTAAAAACTGAAGAAACCTATGTTGACAGTTTCTAATACAATGAGTAATATATGTCAGTACATTCATGGTATTTTGAAAGCCGACAAATCTGTTTGAACCTGAATAGTTGAAACACCTAGGGGATATAATCTGTAACTTGATTCCAACATCATCAGACTTACTATTGCTCTTCAGTCTTTGTCTCGTCTTCAATTGAGAAGGCATAAAGTGAAGGGGGCTTGGTCCCTAGGGATCCATCTCCCAGGCAGAACCCCCCCACTGCACTAACAGGGTAGGATAAATGGGTACGCCCTGATATCTGTGGCAATCTGTAGGACAGGGTCATTTTTGACACTACCCATATACATGTATGTTAACGGAGTTAGTCTGATGGAAAACATGTTAAAAGGGTAGCTCTGATGGAAAACATGTTAAAGGGGTAAGTCTGATGGAAATATTTTTAAAGAGGTATGTCTCATAGAAACATTTTGCTTTGCTTCACTTATAAAAATCCAAAATCTAATCTATTTTTATGATAGATGCTTGGTTTTTTATATTTCTGAACTTTTTGATCAATTGTCTTGACAAAAGTTTCTAAAACTTTTTATCCAATTCTATTTGTTATCATCTGCATATATGTAATTTGTTATAATAGGAAGAAACAAATGTATGTTATTTGTTTCTATTTTGTATAGCTGGATGTTGGTAAGCCTGCCTGTTTGGGGAAGCTGCCTTGCCAATTAGGCCACTAAGACTAACTCTCAATAAACCGACTTTGTTTTTATTTATCCTAATCAGGAAGCAAATAAATATCATCTAGTCTGTGTTTTTATTATGTTTGTGCTAACTGTAGAGGCTATTATTGTTTTAAAGTCCCAAGTTTGATACAGCTATCAGCCAAGTAGGATTTTCTGTTTGTTAATTACAACATTTTAACTCCAAAACATGTTTTGTTTTTCCATTATTAATTTTTAGTTGCTTTTCATCATAACTATACTCAGACTATCCTGATCTGCACTGTTAACTCACTGCCGTAGACTGGCAGTCTGAATAGTGGCATGAATGAAATGCAATTAAGATTAAGATGAAACAAATACTAGTCAAAAATTAATAATGATTGACAATGCTTCATCTGATAAAAAAATGTAAAACATGGTTGCCAGATAGTTTGAGACGTTTCTGGTCAAAAACATGTAAAAATGGCTAAAACATTTTATAAAAGCAATTATTTTATTAGATGAAGTATTGTAAATCATTAAAAAAAAAATTAATACTACTATTTAACTCTATCTTAATTTTTCTGTTAGTATTTTGTCGTAACTTTTTGGTGATGACCTGAGTTTTAAAGTTGCAATTATAAAAAGCAACTGAAAAATTAATATGAAGGTGAATAGTTGTATAAAAAATTAATAATAACGATTGTTTTTAAAACATTACAAACTGCAGTACACACAAAAAATAAGAATTTATTAAAAAAGAATACTACAGCAAAAAGAGGCCAGACTTGTCAAATTTAGTCATAAGATGGCCAAAATGGCAACCCTGGTTTTTCCAACCCACCAACTATATATATATATATATATATATTCATCAGCATCATGGCTTGGTTTCATGACCAAAGATTTGGGAGGGTGTTTCACATCTATTGCAGGCCCCCAGATAGCTGATGAAGGGGGCTATACGAGATAGCAAGATTTTTAATTTCATTTTGTATATTTTGTTACAAGGATTTGAAGCATAGATCTATGTTAACTCTCCTGCTTAGCTAACACCTCAACCCACTAACAACATGCAATAAAATATTTATAAATCTTGAAATCCAAAATTAGTTTTTATGCCAAGTCTTTCTAGATTTGATTGTCATTTCTATTGAATTGGATATTTAATATTTTCTAATTGAATTTAATCACCTTTTTAAGGAAGTTAGTCTGATGGAAAATATGTTAACGGAGTTAGTCTGATGGAAAACATGTTAAAGGGGTAGCTCTGATGGAAACATTTTTAAAGAGGTATGTCTCATAGAAACATTTTGCTTTGCTTCACTTATAAAAATCCAAAATCTAATCTTTTTTTATGATAGATGCTTGGTTTTCTATATTTCTGAACTTTTTGATCAATTGTCTTGACAAAAGTTTCTAAAACTTTTTATCCAATTCTATTTGTTATCATCTGCATATATGAAATTTGTTATAATAGGAAGAAACAAATGTATGTTATTTGTTTCTATTTTGTATAGCTGGATATTGGTAAGCCTGCCTGTTTGGGGAAGCTGTCTTACCAATTAGGCCACTAAGACTAACTAGCTACAGAAGCTTAAATCTAACCATATAGCTGTCATATTTTATTTTACCTGAATGCCTGATATGCTGCTATCTTTGTTTACATGTACTAGTCTTTTTATCACAACTCTGACTTGAAAATCAACATCTGAAATGTTGGCTTTTGCTTGGGTCCATACACTGACTGTTGGCATTAGTGGGAAATACACAACTATCTTAGCCACCAACAGGCCCTATATACAGTATCACCCATAAATGAGCACACCCCTACCAGTTTTTTATAGAAATTTTCTTCTAAACCAAATATAGCAGGATTTTATTATTTCTAATGGAACATTACACAATCAAAACAGATATTATCATGTATTATTTATGATCAAATTATTGATTTTAAATAAACCTTTTTGTAGGGATGTATTCATTTTTGAACAGCAACATATATTTTTGGCAACAGAGTTTCAATGCTGTAGAGTTTGGTCATAAATTATACCTGATAATATCTGTTTTGATTGTGTAATGTTCCACTAGAAATAATAAAATCCTGCTATATTTGGTTTAGAAAAAGTGGTAGGGGTGTACTCAATTATGAGCAATGCTGTACCTATATCAACATATTTTTTTCTCTTGGTTTGAAAATGTTGTATTTTTGTCAGTCACAATTTTAGACATCAAATCATGAATAGTTTTTCAGTGAATTACAAAATTTCTGGCTTCTCTATATTTGGAGATATTTCAATCAAATGTCTCTGTATTGTAACTTTTTGAAATAATTTTAATTGAAATTAAAAAGCATCTGATATTTATAAAAAAAAATTAAAAAAAGAAGAAACTACTTCAATTTGAGTTTTTCCCTTGTGAAAAATTCTCATGAGTAATTAAGCAATTGTCATAGACATGAGATCATCTTTTGAGAGCTCCTCCTCTGCTTCCACCCATTGACTGACAAAAAATGGCATTGCTTTGTAGCCGACTTTGGTGTCAGGTTCTTACATTACACCCAAGCACTCATCAGCATGCCAGAAACCAGGCAGAGCCATTTCTTTCATTTTCTTCTTTTTTTTTTTTTTTTTTTTTTCAAAGCATCATACTGTTAGATCACTAATGATTTGATTATGAGTCACTTGCTTTTAGAGAATGATTGCAGTCTTTGTTTATGAAACAAAACTGGGGTTTGTAGAAGACAATTAATGGCAACATTTATTCTGTCATAGTGAATGAAATATGATTTGAATTGTTATTTAAAAAGTTTGTCAAGAAAAATGGAGAAAAAAAAATTCATTTTTTGTATTGCTGACAAATTCTGCCGAAAAGTTATTTTCCTGCTTTTTTTAAGTGGCACTGGCTACCATTACTGCGAGGTTTAGGGTCGATCTCTATTTATTTGCACTACTCTGCTAAAAAAATCCACATATATAAAATGCAATGTTCATCCATATCCATATTCATATCCATATATATATATGTGTGTGTAACGCCTTTCAATGAGCATACAGATACTATACTCTGATTCTAGGCAGAAATGCTGGGGAGCAACACTTCGAACTTAGATGGTGCATACAGACGATCTGATCCTAGGCAGAAGTGCCAATCCATATGACAATAGATGGAGCAAAAGATTAACCAATCAGTGCCCATGGGACAGTAAACGCGGTAGGAAAAGACCAGACACAAGATGGAGGGATGAGATAGAAAAGTTTGCCAGTAAGACATGGCAGAGGTTAGCACAATCTAGGTCGTTATGGAAGGAGATGAGAAAGGTCTTTGTCCAGCAGTGGACTAATGACGGCTGATGATGAGGCTAGTAATAATAATAATAATAATGCCTGAGCTCCTACTTTGAATGTTCTTTGTGATTTAACTGAATGATATCAGTATCTTTGTATGTGGGTTGGTTTGGACTAATTTACTTTTTCTTCTCACAACAGTGGCTGTTTACTGGCCTTCTCTTCTAGGTATTTATTATAAGTTATACATGTTAAGTAAGTATCATGTGTTATTCCCCTTAGGCTGAAGACTTCCGCTAGGGGGCACTGTTTTACGTTCTGGTGAACGAGCAGTGTGTTAATCAGTTGGAGAAATCGCTTCGTAGTACACACGTGTTAGGTTGACTACAGTCACTATATGAATAAAGGATCTCTGTAAGTACATAATACTATGTTGCATTTTTAATCTGTAAATATGTCATTAACCCAAGCTTACAATACAGAAATTGTTTAAAAAGAAAAATTACTTAACTGGAGACTAAATTCCCACATTCTTTGCCATCTTTAGATAAACGGGTGAAAAATATGTTTATGTTAAAAAAGACAACAGTAATGTTATGAGAAAAATTCTCTATTAAATCAAATATTGAATTATTTTCTTTTTTTGTTTCTTTGTTTGTTTTCTTTGTTTTGTTCATTTGTTGTTCTTTTTAATTTAAAGTTCACACAAAAGTTTGCAAAATAAAGTAAAAGACTCCAGCTTCCCCACGTCAGTACAAATCAGTAGGAAAGACAATGTTCTATGTGGATCTTTGTTTCTTTTCGATCAGTTATGTTGGACCATCCTAGAACTAGTTGTTTTTAATTTGAGAAATTTTTCTCAAAATGAATATTTACTATTTATTTGAAGCAAATTTATTTTTGTCACATTTTTATAGAAACCTATTATTCCAACAATATTCTAGAAAAAGAAAAAAATTAAATCATCTATTATTATTGCTCTTACTGCTTTTGTTCTGATGAATATGGTCTGATTACTCAAGTCCATATTGCTCATATCTGTAATAAGTAGACATTACATGAAGCAGACAAGCCTAACAGCAAGTTTGTTTTCTGTTTTGCTCTCGGAACAGCTAAAATTCATTATAGCGTAGACACAACAGAGTGTTGGAAGTACACAGCAGAGATAATTGTGATAGTTGTTACAGATTGGCTGGCAGATATTCTCACTAAATCACTTATTTCATCTCATTATATAGATGCTTGACTGGACTGAAATCCGGTGACTGTGGTGGACATTGTCCTTGTATAAGTCATTATCATCTTCTTGGAATCATTCCCAGACATCCATATCTTATATCACAGTCTTATTCTGCTGAAAGATGGCATTCATAGACAGATACACTGGAAGATAACTGATAGGAGAATGATATTCACAGAACCTGTAGTATTTTAGTATTGATCTTACCGTTAAAAGACCTTTTGATACCAATAGGCAGCTGACAGATGACAGGCTAGATGGTTAGTAATTGATGTATTTTGGTTGTACAATCATAAAAATGTGGGAACTAGACAAGTTTTTTTTTTTGTTGTGTTTTTTGTTAGAAACTGTCAACATAGGTTTCCTCAGTTTTCAAGTTGGTCTGGCTGGCTATGTATGTATCATGCATGTTATGTCGTCGGTGTTACATCTTTGTTGTTTGTTTGTGTGTTGGTTATTTTCTGTTCTTAGCTGCGTTGGTTGAATGCATTTGGTTCAAACTATATTTAGCTGTGCTTAGAAAAAGAAGCAGAGAGAACAAAGGATGTGTGTTCAGGGCTGTGGTCAAAGATCTTCTCAGCTCCCAAATTTGGGCCCTCGTTTCCAGGACCGGAAACAGGGCTCATTAATGGGGGCTGTTGGGTAGCTTGCTTCGGCGTGTTTATTGATATTAAGAATACATGTATACATACATATATAAACATTACATCACTCACGTTTTCGTTTTCATAAATTTAAAATAAATTTTAAATTTCAGTGCAATAGCTTAATGGAAGTGTTCTGTTTGTTTGTATTGTTTTTGTTTTCGTTTGTGTTTTCTAGTGTTGCTTTCTCATGTAAGTGGTTTTAGTGGGTTTTTGGGGTTTTTTCGAAAGGAAATAGTTTTGTTTGTTAATGTTGAGTGAGTGTGTGATGGAATTGAGTTTCATTTGATGTCAACAGGGTGGGACATTACCCAGCTCCACGTTTGGCAAAATTAATCTAGGTCACTGTAGATGTCTTTGTCCATGTTTGTCTTCCGGTTCTATGTTTCGCATGTAATTCTTATTTTGTGTGATTGTTGTTACGATTGTTTTACACGCAATTCTTATTTTGTGTGATTGTTGTTACGATTGTTTTACATGCAATTTTCATTTCGTGTGTTTGTTGTTTCGATTTTCTTTTTCTGCTGGTGTGTATGTTTTTGTGTTGCGTCTGACTGGCATTGTGCTTATTTTGTGCATTTGTTGATGTTTTGATTATTTTTTCCTTTTTAGCTGGTGTGTCCACGATTTTTTATTTCGGTGTCTGTCAGACTGGCTTTTCATTTTCATTTTGTGTGAGTTCGTTCTCAGGGATGTTTTTTTCAAGACTTGCAGCTAACTTATGTTCAGCTTCAGTGAGGCATTTCTTGGATAAATGTAGCTTCTCCAAGTCGAGGTATTTCTGTTTTTGCTCATCTGGTGCCCGGCAGTTTGTGTGTGTCTGTGGCTGTGAGTCTCGACCCTTTTTTCTAACTCATCCACCTTGGTCTGTTGCGAGTGCGTGTAGTTTTTTAGTTTCCTGGCATCCTCCTCAGTTTAGCCATTTTATTTCTGTTTTTGGGCTGGTGTGGCATCGCATCTGGACGCATAATCGCTGTCAGAGAAAGGCTTATTTTGTCAGCTCTCGACATGATGTTATGGATGGAAATAGTTTTCGAAAAGTGTCTTGTCTCCTCGTGGTGTTAACTGTTCGCTCGGTAATGACTCTACGATATCGTTCAGATCATCACCAGCAAATGTTAAAAGCAATGCTTTTTGCCTGATATCATCGCTGATCATCTGTGCGATGAATAGGTTTTTTAGTCTATTTACCCATTTGTTCCATCGATATGCAGTTGAAAACTGGGAAATGTGCAAGATGCATTTGTTCACGAGGTTCGGATAACTTTTTTTCCCCTCGTGGCCAGTATTATGGCTTTTCTTTCGTTCATTGCCTCGTCACCAGTGTAACGTTGTCTGTGTTACGTCTTCGTCTAAAAGATGTTACTCAGGTGACAGTTTCAATAGAAGGACTAACCAGACCTGTTTTTTTGTTTTTTGTTTTGTGCAATTTCTTATTTTGCAATGACATGATTGATTTTTGCTGTTGAGTGCAGCTCTAAACAATACATTATCTAACCCCACTACTGGTGACCTCATTGTTTTACTTAACTGACGAGCTGGTTTCACTTTTTGTCTCTCTGCACCCAGTGATATACTGTATTTCATCATGTATAATCCACATTTTTTTGTGCGTATTATCTATGGAAACAATTGTTATACATAATTGTATAAATGAAATATTGCACTTTTCATTTGAAATTGAAGCACAATCGGGGTGGGGTAGTGAAATACAGAATTTCTATGGTAGTGAAATACAGAATTTCTGATTATGTTATTGATTAATGATAGATGACCAAAAATTGAAGTAGATTCAGAACCTTTATACAAGACAGTTGCTTGATTGTCATTGGTGAATATATTATTTGAATATTAATGACCCTTCTCAAAATTATAGAAAATATCCTTAAATTTACAGATTTGACAAATGTAAAAATGAACACTACTCTAAGGTAAGAATGTTGTATGTTTAGTTTCAAACGAAAGCATTTCTGGGATGATACAGGTTTCCCCCCACTATCCTAAAGTAGAGCATTTGTAAAAATACTTCACAATTTGGGTTTAAAAATAAGTCTCTTCTACAACGGCGGTAGGGGCAACCGATCCATGCGTCTTCAAAATAATTTGTAAATTCTTCTAGCTGTGGTGGCATTACATCTTGCAAAAATTCAAATACTTCAGTAATATCATAAGCCACTACAAAACCTGGCTGGGGTGAAAGAAGCATCCCACTAATTGCGTGTCCCCCCAAAACAGTTGTAAATACATTCCGGCATGCCTTTTCAAAATCACAGAGCATAGTATCTGGCTTGAGATCCAGGTTTAATTTTAATTTTACTTAGCACCCTTTCATATGAATCCACTGTTGTTTTTCTGTTGTATTTTTTTTTGCAATAGTATATATATGATTAGAAATACACTCCCTTCACAAACCATTTGAATAACATAGAGTTGATAGAAAAGGTGTGGGACTAATTTAAATGTTCTGTCTGAAAGCCAGTGTTTGTATTAAGGTTTTCAATATTTTTTTATGTGTAAAAAGATGAACATTCTGTTGCTATCGTTAGCGGCAGAATCATGAACTATAAATGATTTGCCACTGTATGTTACAAGGAAATATTCAGGTAATAAAATATCATTTACATTATTAGGTGCTGGAATTGGCTCACCATCTTGTTTTCTATGATGCTAAACAGTCTGTGCAGTGAAGTATACTTCGGGAGTAGAATCGTTGCATCACCTGGCAAATAGACTTTTGTCTCTTGGATTATTCTCCTCAGGGTATCATTTAGATGCACCAGCCATCTCATGAATGTGTGAAAGTGGCTGCTTCATTGCTGACACTGCTGGTTGTGGCAAATGGCTATGCTCCCGTGACATTTTCCCATAAACTTCCATTAACGTGGATTCGACCTTTACATTTGTCTTCAGTTCAATGCCAAGATCTTGTCCATTTCAAA
>VCCN01007085.1:18197283-18239248 GCA_006491835.1 Architeuthis dux | reverse complement strand
AACTCCTTCAAATAACAACCAGTTTTTAAGTTTAATACAGAGGAAGCCGCTTATTATAATCATGGCTAATATTATCAAACATTTTATTCTAAAAGATCAGAATAAGTGGCTTCTTCTATATGTTCTCCGGTTAATGTTATCAGCTGGTTATTGTTATCTAAAAGATCCCATCCCAAAGTGATCTCGCAATAAGCTGCTTCCTCTTTAACACTGTTCTTTCCTGTCAGCCATACAAACAAGGTCAATTGTGTGGGGCAGGTGCTTAAATGACAAGTCTCCATCAACAGATGAGACACTATTGACGCACATTTGTTTGTAAAACTTTACTCACGCTGTGACGTCACTGAATCATTAGGCTCTCACAGTTTCACTGTGCACTCGAACCCACATAAAATACCTTGTTGCCTTTACTTCTACTTGTGAAGGCACTTGTAACTGACCAGTTCTGTGGCCTCTGTAACTGGGCAGTCCAAACACTGTTCGTCAGTACCATCACTAACATTCTTGTCGCTCCAGCTGCTGACAATAACAAACTCTTGTTGCCAGGAGGATTACTTGGATATTTTAGGTGGAAAATATTTATTTACCTTAATTCTTTTCTCCATGGAACCACCAAAAGAAAGGTGAGAATCTTCTCTTAAATTGCTTAATGAATTTGATCAGCAAGACATTTGTAACTAAAGTTATGTAAAATTGAATTCTCCTTCAAGTATTTCTTTTTTTACAAGATTGTCAGCTGTGTGAAGAGTTTGAGATTTCAACTTCCAAACATTGTAAACTGAATCTATTCTGAACTGTATGTATATCTATGGACAATATTATCTGCAATATGATTCTGCAACATAGTTTAAATTTTTTTTTTCTAATATGGCTTCTTTCTAGACTTTAGCACGATTTTCAGAGCCAGACAAGAAGGGGATGAATTAAATGATTTTTTTTTTGTTAAGGCAATTACTGAGACAGCAGTGACAATATAGTAAATTTCCCAGGAGTTTTTATTTATTTTTTCTAATTGGTACATCATTTTTTAGTTCAGACTTATAACTACTCAAAAGTATGCTGAAGATTCAGTGACAAACTTCTTTCTGAGCAATATCAGAATCAGTAAGACCATCTCATTCCCACTTGCTTGAAAGGAGAATAAATTATATTCTACTTTAGGTTTGATAATTTCAAAAGTATTATCAATGGAGTTTGTGGCTTATATTCTGCATTGTAATTATCCCTAATCGAAATTAGTCCTAGTTTTATGCATTTAGTAATTGGCTAATACTGAAATTAGAGGTGCAGAGTGACGTAGCGGTTACTCCCCCAACTATGGGTAAATACAGAGGCAGCTGGAGCTCTTTAGCCCTGTCCGTGCATGGGGCAGACTGGGTTCTCTAGCCTTGGTTGGCAACCAGTCTAGGAGACAGACATGTCTGATTCCAAAACAGGAGTGGAGCCCTAAGGCAGACTGCTGGTAAACTCTACCTCCTTTCTCACAACTCCTGCAGCTAAAAAGGCTGCCAGTTGTGATGTTTCATCGTACTACTGGAAAACAACCTTAGAGGCCGAGTGAGTAGGATCATCCTTGTGCAACGACCTTCCCACTATAAGAACATTCACATACATGTTGCTGTGCCAATGATAGTACAGCCACAGACATCATTGGAACAATGGTCAACCAGTAAATACAATAATTAGTTGTACATAAATGTAGAAGTATTCAATAGTAACATGTTAAAAAGTGATGTTTAAAATAAATCTTTTTAAAAATGTTGTTCTTCATTTATTGGGATGATTGCAGGTTTTGTATTTTTGAATGTTGATTTGAAATTACATAAGACCTGCTTTGTTTTAGTTTGTCTATTTTAAGGATTTTGTGGCTTGTGAAATTGGTTTTGTTTTTCCATTTTATTTATATATTTCCCATAGTATATCAAATTGAAATGATTTAAATTAATTCAAGGAGATTATTGAACCTATCAATATTTTCAATGAAATTTGAAATAAACTCAAAACAAATGAGTATAAATATGAAAAATCTTTTAATACTTTCAAATAGTTCTTCGGATGATTGAACTCCTTCTTGTTGTTTGTGTTGTTAACACAATGTTTCAGCCAATCCATTTTTTGGCCTTCTTCAGGTGTAAAATCCGAGTGTGATGAGGTAAACAGAAGTTTTTTAATTTCGAAGGGGGTAACCCTTATAACATAGGATTTGGGTGTTTCTTTTCTGCTTACCCCATCACACTAGGATTTTACACCAGAAGAAGGCCGAACAATCCAACAATGGATTGGCCGAAATGTTATTTACAACACAAACAACAATTGTCTGAAGAACTATTTGATTGTTAATGACCCTTCTCAAAACTATAGAAAATATCCGATGAAGATCTTTATCTGTGAAAAAGTTGCTTTCATCTGGGAATCAAGTGACTATTTTCTAGAATGATTTCAAATGCAAGGCTATCATACTTTTCAAAGATATTAGCATCATGTAAATTCTGTAAAGATTTAATGACCAATTCCTTGTCATATTACAGAGAAACATTTATATTTAAAATTGTTCTCCAATTAATATTAGATTATTGAAGATCTTATTACTGATATTAAATTTGATAGCTGATATTTTGAATAACATGCCCAACAATTCAATTAGTGCTTTAATTAAAGGTTAATTCAAAATCAAGATTAAGTTTAGTTACATCGCTGTTCTCCTAGAAAAAAAGTTTTTTTTATTTATTTTATGTACCTTTTCTTTTTTTTTTCTTGAGAAAAAACTGACAAATTTCCAGAAGGTTTCAAACCTTCTGGAAATTTGTCAGTTTTGAGAAAAAATCTTTTTAATAGGTTTCTTTACAATAAAGATGAAAAAAAAAATCAATGTACTTTCAATCCATTAGATTCCGGAAATTTCTGATTTTAGTGATAAAAAATACTTTAAAAGTATTCTATTTACAATGTAAGTATAATGCGTTTTTGGGGGGTTTTTTAACCCCCTTAACAGGTTATCTCAAATATATTTGTTTTCACATTTTGTGCTTTTTCAGAACATCACATGTTGACACGGGCATGAAAAAGAAATCCGTTTTTGCATAGAAATGGATTATGCCAGATATATTCATTTTTGCATTTTGTGATTTTTCAGAACATCATGTGTTAAGACGGGCATGAAAAAGAAATCAGTTTTTGGATGGAAATGTTCGTCTCCCTAGAGTATTTTTATGCATGTATATGTTTGGCAGTATTTTTTTTAACCCGCTAATGGATTATCTCAGATATATTCATCATCACATTTTGTGCTTTTACAGAACATCACGTGTTAACACGCGCAGGAAAAAAAATCCGTTTTTTATGGAAATGGAAGTGTCTGTCCCCCTAGAATATTATTATTATTATTATTATTTTATTATGCCTCTTTGGGCATCTCCAAATTATACACAATATTTATACATCAACTTATAAACAATATAAAATTCTTAAAAAACATATGCAAATGTACATAAATACAAACATCTACAATTAGCACAATTCACAGATCAAACTCTCTTGAAAATATGATAGATTCCAAAAATATCCTTGTAATCCCATTTTTTTCCATAATTTTTAAAATTATCTAAATTATTTAGAAATTCCATTAATTATTTTGAAAGTCTCAATTAAATCCCCCCATATTTTTCTCTCTAGCAAAGTTGTTAAACCCATCTTTCTTTATAACTAAGATCTTTTATTCCCTTAATTAGTTTGGTTACTTTTCGTTGTATTATGCATGAACATGTATTAGAAAAATGACAAAATATGACCTAAAATGAAACATTTAGTGAAAAAGAATTGTTCCGTTAAGGAATCTGACCTGACACTAGAACATATTTTTCTTTAAGCAAAAATCCTAACCCCAAACCAAACACGATAATAAAACATGGGTATTATTTAAATCCGATGGTCCACTTTGACGTGCAAACTACTGAGCCCAAAAGTGAACTCATGAATTCTCAGTTTTGAGAAAAATTAACTTTTTAAGGTTTTATACAGGCCTGCCTGATGGTGCATGCAAGCCTTTCAAATTGTGTGGGAGTGTGTGTGGGCCCGACTGGGAGGTCAAGATGCATAAAGTCTTATCTTCTCAATCTTTCATTTCCACATTGTCAAATTACTACTACCATTCTGTCGGATTAACTTACATCCACACAACAAACATATGTGTTTATGTATATTCTGAAATTTTCTGTAAATTAAACAGAAATTTTAAATCTTTTAGTTTTTTCAAAAGTGGAATTTGGTTTTAAGTGGATGCAATCATTATTTCACTTTGTGTTATTATCACACATTTATATACTTACTCTGCACAATTTGAAATTGAATGATTAACAGATTTTCCTCACAGGAAGCCCCCACTTAATCCGAGTCAGAGCAACTTGAGGAGTCAGCACTCAGAGGCCATTTGATGGCAGTGAGGTGAAAAAAACAATTGCCAGTATGTGTCAGTGAAAAAAAGAGAGGGAGAAAATATTAAGAAAATATCAAGATTATGCCAGTATGTGTCAGTGAAAAATAGAGAGGGAGAAAATCATCATTACAACCAAAATGTTTCTGCTACCTCAGTTTCAAATTAACCTTGGAGAAAATAATTTTTTTCTTGAGCTGTTTGTAAAAAGCAATATAATAGTATTAGCTCTTTGTAGAGCTTCAGTAAAAAGTAAGCTGAAGAATAAAATGTTTCTTTTTACTTAATTCACCTGTTTCACAGAATGATGTTACTCCACATTCTGGAGATTCAAGTTTGCATGTGTATTGGATAACATTAAAAGGGGAATTGCAAAGAATTGCTCTCACTTTTTCATCCCAGTCCACTACATTGGGGGCGGAGAGTTGTTACCAAATAAGTTTGGGGAATTTGAATATAAAAAATTTACTTACTTTAATATCTAGTTTCCACCATCTTCTTTGCATTGGTCCATTGCCTGCTGTTTGCACACTGGCTCACAAACAGTAAAAAACAAAAGTTCATACTACCTTCAGTTCCTGCATGCTTTTCAAATTGCTCAAACTTTTGGGTAGCACCTCATAATAGCACAGACGAGATCTCTGCTCAAAATGACTTGTGATGGGACTGAGAGGGTTGAATTTATGCTGTTCTCAAAGTCACTTGTGTAAAAATGGTATCCTTTGGAATTTGAACTTGGTTCCCTGATTTTATTTTTCAAATCACTATTAACTACATTAATTCAAATCTCATGGAAAGAGATGTTGCTTACTAGTCTTTACCAATTTTCAGAGCAATTCTAACATGAAATATTGAACATTGAATAGTTGATATGTGCCAGACTATAAGACAAATGGTTTACAAAGATATTTGGAGGACTACCACTCTCTGCAACTCATCCAAGCCCCATAACTGTCCACATCAAGCTTCAGTAAACAGTCCCCTAGTTATAATACCAGCACATTAGACACAGTGTAATATTTGCATAGTTTTTTGTTTTTTTTACATTAAATGTCTGTCTTCTATACCAGCATATATGGTAAATGAAAAAATTATAAAAAAAGATTATCTTTTACGGTTTTGAAATGTCAATTTTTAAGCTTTCACTGATATGGCAATTGCTGTAAATAGATAAGAATTTCCCAGAATTTCCCAACTCCAAATAAATTGCTTCCTTAGTTTGAAGTTACTATAAATTTAAAAGTGTACATTTTAAAACCAGCATTTGCATAAGTTGCTTTGATGTATAAAATGGAAGTTTATATTAGTTTGTTTCAGTATTTGTTAATTTGTCTTCTCTCTGTCATACACAAGAAGTGAAATGTATTGTGATGGGATGAACTCCCAAGAGACATTTCTGGGTTAAAAACAAAATTGATGTGTTGTTTGTCAGCAGTTGTTTTTGACAGTGATCAACAGTTCCTTGAAAAGACCTTGTCGAGCACTTGAATTTTTCACCTGGCAAGGAGCTCTTGCCACCAGATTATCTTGATTGATGACTTCTAGATTAGAATTTAGCTCTCTCCTGTTTTAACACAGTCCCCCATTCAGGGTCTGCTGATTTCCCATCAATGTAGATGTCTCACTTCATAGCAGATTGCACCAGGGAATTGTTTCATTACAGCAATTACAGCAGCACTGATGACTGGGCAAAAAGCCTCTTACTGCTAATGCTTTTGTTTTTCCCAATAACACTTAAAAAGCTATCAATCACTCATAAAGAAAAGGTAAAATTTTCTACTACTTGAATGCAATAGGATTATTAGTTTAGCAGGTAATACCTAAATCTTGAAAATGAAAGCTATTGACTCTGAAGGGCATATTGTAGGAAGTTTGGAAGAAACAAAAATTATTTTAATAGGATTTATGATAACATATATAATACTACAAATATGTGTATGAATAAAAAGATGTTTATAGATAAAATACCTACATCAAAATCATTGTTGTAGCGATTCTATCTAATATCTTGATGCATTAATATGCTTGTTCATACCTACCTACATATGTGTAAACTTTTAGACTCTCACAAATACATTAACTCTACTGTTTGTTTTGAGTTGATGTATAACTCATGGATTTAAATAGAGCCCAAAGCCAAACTTTCTAGAAATTTGGAGTATACTTACCACAACTTTTTGTTGATTTTTCTGCAACCAAAGCATTGCAAAATAGAAGAGAAATAATCAAACAGAAATAGCATGGAAAAGGCGGTAATGATAAAAGATGAGAAACAAAGGAAGTAATTTACAAAGGCTTTTTTTTTTTTTACAGAGGTTTGTGTTAATTAAAGAATTTAGGGTTATTCATTGATTAGAGCAAGTGTTACTAGTAATAAATGATATCTTTGCTTCTCGTATTTTACCACAACCCTGGAAAAAGAGCAATATTTTTTACAAGGAATATTGTAGTTGGTGAAGTTCTTGAAAATGAAATATAATTCTTCATTAAGCGTATATAAAAAGACAAGCCACCATTGAAAATGTAAATTGCAAAGATTCTGCAGAATTTCAATGAGTCTTGGTAGAAATTAATTATTCTACTTAATTTACATTCTAAACCCTCTTTGTAATGAATCAAAATTAAATTGGTTATAGAAAAAGGAAGAAGAAAAATATCATCCACATATGTTACAATAGTGACTGAAGACTGACAAGTGCACATGTGTGGTGGTTCAAATCCTTCTGGCAACAATTATGAACCTTCCTCTTATAAAGGTTTCATTTTTCTTTCCCCTCAATGATAAAAAAATTCATTGGCCCAAGAAACAAGATCAGACTGAGTGGCATCACTAACAGTTGCCTTGCCTACAACCACAGTGTTTTGCTATAACTCCAATTGATTCAATTCCAATTGATTCAATTTAGTGGATAAATACTAAGACTTTTTCTTTTTACTGAAAAGGGAAGACTTTTTATACTGGAGGAATTTTTTTTAAATCCAACACCCAAGCACTTTTAGTTAGGAACACATAACATACATATTTAAAGAGAAATGTTTCTGCTACAAAAGAAAAAGTAAATACTCTTATGATCAAACGTTTTACATAATCATTTGTATTAATATAATCACCAAAGTATTCCTCAGTTCACTGCAGCAGTTGTATATATCAGAGAATCACACACCAGAAGTTTGGCCGCAGACCACTTATCTTCCTTTCCCCTACCAATTCCAATATTAAAAAAACTAACTGACAACTTTATTCTTCAACTAAGTTGGTGGAAATAATTAAGACACCCCACGAATATAGCTTGTAAATTTCAGATATTGTTAAGAGAGTAACCTACTTCATTATACAGGTTGAGTACCCCCCTTATCCGAAACTCTGAAAACCGAAATGTTCCATAATCCAAAACTTTAAAAGCAAACATGATATCTCAAGTGGAAAATTCATACTGACATAACTGTAGTATGATTCAAAGACAATTTCCATTCTGACTACAGTAAAAGCTTGGTTATCTTTGTGTAACTCTTTAGAAACATAAAACTATATTTACATCACAAATGGTGAAAGACGAAACAAGTCCCAATCAAAAATAAATTATTGTTACACCTGACCTACATGCATTAATCACTGTATTTTTTTTCGTATTCTCTCATCTGTACAAAGATATTGTTAAAAAAGGCTATCAGTAACAGTGATAAGAAAAAGAAATCATTTATGTTTATCTATAGCACAGAACCCAAGATTGTTCTCCTTACATAACAGGCCTAATATTAGCACATATACATTTACTTGGATTATTTTTAAAAAGGAAAAGTAATTTAAATATACCAGCAGTGCCAAAAGATCAATAATTCAACAGTTTGAATCTGCCAATCTGTGATCCAAATTCCCCACTCTGAAACTTTAAAATTACCCCCAAGGCTGTCTCTTTTTTGCAATGAATGTCCCATCAATATTTTTTAATTGATTTCTCATCAGAAGTCTTTACAAAATCCACCCTAGTTTTAAATGCGCAAAAGAGGTGCTGAACATTTTAATGTCAAATGCTGTTGAGAATGCTACTGTTCTTTGGACAATTGCAAATGTCATCTTAGACAGATGACATTTGCAATATGCTCCTTCATGTTGGTTCAAAGATTCTCAGTGGAATTGAAGTCAGGTGAATTTCCTGGCTACCTGCCGAATTTTTCCAACTAAATGCGGCCAATGCGATCTGTTTCTTTGCTAATGAGTCGGCCATCAAACTCCACAAAAAGAGCAAATATTCATATTTGTGCACAACTCACGTGGTGTACACAACTTGCATAAAAACATTGAGAAAATCCAAGACCACCTGCATGATTGTCAATACCGTTGGGGTCCATCAAGTGAAACATCCGGCTGCAAAAAAGTCAGTTTTGTTATGAGATACCCGTTATTCCATTTGACTTTTATTTAAGTTAACTGAAAATAGTTTGCAATTAATGACGCAGAGTGTGTATAATTAAACTAGTTGCTCTATATTTTTACTGTAATTATCACCTAAAATGATGCATGTTTTACAAGAGCAATGAGATACTTTTTGATCAGTTGGTTATGATTACATTAAACAACAGAAAGAGGAAGGAACGGGTTCTTGTGCTTTATTTACCAGCTGCTATTATGTCAGAAGAGAAGGTGTGATGTCATTAAAAGAACATCTATTCTGATCTATATTTTTTTTTTACCACCTGCTGTGATGTCAGAATAGAATGTCCGAGGTCCGCATTTCTGTATTTTAAAAAAGCCAAAAATGTCCCTTTATGATTTTTATTGAAAATAATACTCACAGAATATGTCCATATCACAATATGTCACAAGTATGAGAATCAATTGACTTAAAGAAAGACTACTTGCTCTTCTTCCTCCACCTCCTTCTGCTACTACTACTACCACAGATGGTGGATGCATCATTGAACTTATGGTTCTTGTTTAAAAAACACATGTTAAAAAAGGGAACAAAATCATTATTAAACTAAAACATTATAATTAATGTTTATTCATTGAACACTGAGTGGGTGGCCCGGCTTATAAGAGTCGAGACTCGGTGTCACTGCAAATTGTTTTTCTTGATTTTATGTATTTTATGTATTTACAACCGAGCAGATGAAAATGCCAGATATTATTTTGATTTTTACTTTTTTTTTTTTCCCATTACAGGAAGCACAGTAGTGGAGACTTACACAGTCGTTTGAAATCCAGAAAACTTCTTGGAGTTGGGGAGACTGATGATGGGGATGTCCACAGGTCAAAGGTCAGTAGATTTTTAAAATATTCTTCTTTGAAAAGTTCTTTCTATATCAATTTATAATATTCTAGTGCATGTATACTTGGGCGCTTATATTAATATATAATTTCCTTCCTTCATTATCTTAACTTTAAATATAAACTTTAAATGATTTCAAAAAATAATGAATGAATCAAAAATTATTAAACCAATACAAAATCTTAGACAGAAAATAATTTCACAGAATTATTGACTGTAATTTTATTAGTATTCTAATCAATATATGATATATTAAGCTTTATGAAAATTAAAAAATATATTGTAAAAATGGTTTGAATAATTGTATACTAATAATAGAAATGTACAACTCAAAACTAGTTAAATCAATATAACTGAGATCCTCATCTTGGTTGTCATTTCCACAACGTTTCGGCCGATGTACCCTCCGGCCTTCTTCAGGTGTCAAGTTTTGTCGGTCACTTACCGGAACTATTGAACTGAACCCTTTATTTGATCCACGGGGGTATACTGTCCTCATTCCATTATCCATGTCCTAGAAATTATTTTGTGGTTATTTTTCAGTTGTGGTGCTCCTGCCTGGGATTGAACCCACAACCTACGGTGGCCTAGATAACTAAAGCGTTGGTTAAAAAGCGTCTGACTGACTAACCACAAAATAATTTCTAGGACATGGATAGTGGAATGAGGACAGTATACCCCCGTGGATCAAATAAAGGGTTCAGTTCAATACTTCCGGTAAGTGACCGACAAAACTTGACACCTGAAGAAGGCCGGAGGGTACATCGGCCGAAACGTTGTGGAAATGACAACCAAGATGAGGATCTCAGTCCGAACAATAGTATCAGTAATACTAACACCTCATCTCAGAAATACCGAACTCAGTTATTTATTTCTAATAGAAATTACTCTAAAATATACACTGAGGTTTGTCAGTTAATTTCTACAACAATAATTAATTATCAATGATTATTAAATAAAGGTGAAGGGAGTTTTGCCATTTTTTTTATGCACCTGGAATGTTTTTAAGACATTTACTTTTCTAACAAAGCATATAATGGCTAGCAATTTTCTTTTCTTTTTCTTTTTTTTCTTTTTTTCTTTTTTTAATCAGCAAAAACAAATAAATATTTTTGGTAGAAATAAACCCAAACAACACATTTTGCCATTTTGCCCTCCCAACATATCATAATGAAGAGTTATAAATTTGTCCCTTTATTTCCAATTATTTTCCTGAGTTATGGGTGAAAATATAATTGTCTTGAAAGCTGCTGGATAAACACAGCAGTATGTCTTTGTTTTTCATCTGTTTTCTGAAGAGGCAGGCAGTCATGAATGGTATTATAAGAAGAATCAAACAGGTTTCAGGCAATTAGTAGAAGTCCTTTTTTGCTGCTCAGCACCCATAGAATAAATTAATTCCTTTAAGAGGGCCATTGCACTAGGATAAGTATGATTAAATTGCTTGTGGTGGGGTGGTTTATTCTATTTATTTTTTTTGTAGTGAGGAAAAAAGCTGCTCCTTCTAAGTTTTACATATGGTCTCCAACAAATTGACATTAACCCAGAGATTTTGAGTTCATAATTTTGCCTGATGTGTGTTTGTCTTCTAAGATGGGAATTCAATCTTATTTCCTTCACATGTGTTAACCATTTTCTAGTGCTTCCTGTGTACACATTCTCTCAAAGTATATATCGTCTTACTCCCACTCTTTTCTTAAAGAACGCTTGCTTACTCATGTATAGAAGATAAAAACTTTATTTTTGGTGAGCTGGAGAATATTTTGTTGAATAGCTTTCTGAAATTGTTGTAGGTTGTTTACATTGCTGAGTGGTTAAAGAAAAAAAGGTTCCCACATTTTATGTGGTCCCTGCCTCCTCCCTGCAGACTAAAGGAAATAGCAATTTCATAAATGGTGGTTCCAGTTGTTTGCCAACATTTTTGCTGCATTTATAGTCTTCATCTTTATCAAAAATGAACATTGCTTTGAACTAAGATTTAACCTGTTTGCTGCCAAGTATATTTTTCAATATTGTAACACCTATGTGCGGGTTTTCAACTAGTTTATTTATATTTAGTTAGGTTAAGGATGTCAGAAGCAAAAAGATCTATTCTTCTTATTTTGCATGACAGCCATTAAGGAATTTTTTGTGATAACATTTCATGTCAGCTTTTCTCAAAAAAACAAAAAACAATGAAGAACCACAACACTTGAATGCATTAGGCACATGTAAGATTCCTTCTGTGAAATTTGTTTGCTTTATATTGCTTGTCTTATGTGAATTTCTCTTACTTTTCATGGTTAAGGAATTATTAATTGATACTCTAGTGATTTTGCACTTATTTGTATTACATATAATTGAAAATAAACAGTGGATGAATTCAAACATCTTATATTTAAAGCTCTTGGTTAAGACAATGATGGTGAACCTTTTTAGCTTGGCATGTCGAAAATCTTTTAATAATCCTGTTATCTGAATGTCACTTACATGTATACATGTATTTTGGTTTTAGGTAAATGCTTATAGGTTAGTGGCATATATTTCTAATATATTCATAAAGCTAAGAGTTTAATAAAATATAAAGTGAAATTTCAAAATATACTTATAAAACTAGGATAATGAAATTGAAAAAGTTACCTCAAATGACTTTTTGTTGCTGAGTTCCAGAAGATAGTTGCTTTATGGGAGGGATATAGCATGTACATTTTAATGTTATGCAAACAGCACTCAAGTCATCACCCATACCTTTGTTCATCTTTATACTATTTAGTGCTGAGAACAATGTTTCATATGAATATGTTGATGAGATAATGGTTAGGAGGGCTTTTGCAAGAATTTTAAGAGCACCAAAATCTTCGGAATGCAATTACACACTCTCAGAAGTTCAGTCTGAATGCTTATTCACGATTCCTTGTTCATGTTCTTCTAAATCAGCTGTAAGTGTAATGAATTTTAGCTCCCAAATAGGATTGGATGGGAAATAATCTGACTGCATTTCTAGATCTTTTAAATCCAACCATTCAAATGCATTTAATTTCAGATCTGTGAAATTGCATACACATTCATACATAACTCTCTTTCTTCCTCTGTGTTTTCCTGCAATAAAAGTAATAATGCATGTATGATGCTAGATGCACATGGCAATGGAAATAAAGATGCCTGACAAGGATGTGCATAACAAAAAATATATTTATTACAGAATGCATGATAACAATGTAGGTTCTCATCTGTAGAGCAAAAGAAGAATGCTTTTGAAAATTCGGTTTGCTATTTAATAAGTCCTTCATTTGTTGAATATGTTAGTGTGTGTATAGAGAGTGTATATGTATGAATGTGTATGTACGTAATTGAAAGGAGAGAGGTGTGTGTCTCTTTGGTAGAGAGTTGGAACGGCCTCAGTTTTGTTAGGCAACAAAACTAAGACCAGACAAAGATTGAAATGAGTTTGTCTTCTAATAAGAAGAGGTAAGTCGAAGGTGTTGGCTGGTCGAAATGTCTTTTCAGTGTGGTTCTTGTCAAGGTTCTAAGCTAAAATAGGGAATGACAAGGTACACAGTATTTCTAGACATTTGGTCTACAATGCATATCGAATTTAAAATCAAGTGGTATATTTTCATGTCTTGTACGGCCAGTTATCTCAAGGCTCTTGTGGACAGATAATTTGGTTCTAGGAATATCTGAACCTGGGTGTTCCATGGAAAATGTGTGTCAATGATTTAACTCAAATGACCAGCTTTTTCTTAGCAGTTGATGGCATTATTATCGAGTTCTGAAATAAAGATGAAAGAATTGAAAATAAAAAGTTAATATCATGCACTTATCATATCTTGAAATATTTGTAGGGAGACCTGTGGTTTTGAGTGAAGTTTCTGACTCTGTCTAATCACAGATTTCTCCAAACTACAATAAATATGGTTTACTACTACTCGTTGCTATAGTAACACTTAGTAGGCACGGTCAGTGTGGTGACGGGGTAGGCAAAACAGATAATGCGAATGGTAAGTACGTAAACTATAGCAAAAGGTAGAGGAAAGCAATCAGTTTCGGTGAAGAACATTTTTATGACCGGATATTAAAGGTGTAAAAACATTTTTATTTACAAAATTTAACATACAACATGGTATAACATATTTGTGAAATGTCCTTTGCAAAGTGAAATATTTTGTTAGTATAGATTTGTGATATGAATTAAGTATTATGAAACTGAAACTGAAAGTAAAGTCCTTGGATGTTAGCAAGAGAATAAATTGTTCAATAATTGAATTCTTCTGTTAGGTGTTGTAAGTGTAAAATGTAGAAGTGATGAATGCTGAAAAGAGCTGCAAAGATTTCTGCTGACGATATCTCTGCCGACTGCTGATGTTTTCCAGCTTGCCTTATTTATGTCTAAAAAGTCGGTCAAGTTGGTTTGTGTAGACTCAAGGTTGAATGTTGAAATCTTGCTTTCTGATTGGTTCAAAATTTTGAATTTTATCAATTTTAATTCTGTTAGTTTGAATCAGGCAGGTTTCTGCCTCTCCTGGTTTTTAAGATGAAATCCACTGGAGCCTATTTTGTGACAAAGTCTTGGTTACTATTTTTTTATATACTGTTTTATTCGATTTTTTTTTTTTCAGTGGTCATGACATATTCATGATAATTAAAACTTGCATATAAAATACATACATAAATAAATAATATTTCTGCACCTTCGACTCTAGAACAAAATCAGACATGATCATTACATTTATTGCCAACATACAGTTAGCCTGCACGAGTGGCCAATGTTAAGTTGCTAATTCATTAATTTGTAAGTTACTAATAAGTTATTGGTTGTAATATTAAGTGCTGTATGTTTAGATATCACTGAAAAATACAATTTTTTAGACTAATAAGTTAAACTTTTAAAATTCTTTGTCAAATTTAGCAAGCTTTTTCTAACCTGATATTTCAGGGAGATTTTCTTTTTTCAAGGTCAATTGTGGGTCACCTAAAAACATGCGGCATGTCACTATTTTGCCATCACTGTCATAACATGTACTGTATGTGCCGGACTATAAGATGAATGGTTTACAAGGGTATTTGGAGGACTACTATTCAATGATTTTAGGATTTTTTGACTACTTTCAACTTTGTCATTTTTTTCTTCACCACTTTTCAACTGATTCATGTTTCAGCCTTTTTCTAATTACATTTTGTCCAGTCTCTTGATATATCTAGCACTGGACACAATTTAACCCAAAGAAGGCTGGAGAAGGAATCATACATAACATTGTGGAGAAAAAAAAGATTGGGAGCATTAAAAAAAAAAATCGTTGTATATTAACAACTCCTCAACATATAAGACAAGAACTAATTTAAGCTCCTTTAAAACAAATTCTTCATTAAATGTTCTTGTATTCTTTAACTTTTTATCATAACACTGCAAAAAAATGTACCTATTTATGCAAATTGTTCTGATTTCAGATAATAATTGATTCCTGGCAAGAATGGATCCAGTTAATTTTTTTTATTTCTCTTTAAAATATTTTTGTAATTCTTTTATATTGATATGTTTATAAAAACTTTTAATTCCTCTAACTTGGTGTCTATATTGCATCTAGAACTTCTCAAGACCAAAGCAGCAGTGAAAGACTCAGTTTGTCCTAAATACTGACTCTTCATAATCCTCCAATCATCTCTTATAAGGCAGCATTTACCTTTCGTGTGCACACTATTCTGCCAAGAACTGACAAGCATAATAATGACAAGGAGGTTATGGCGATTCATTTTCACTAAATTCATTCCTTCTTGGCTCATTGGCAGCTAGCTGTGGCCAGATCTTCTTTACAATCACTTGTTCTCATTATTTATTTCTCACTTGGCAAGTCTACTTGCAATGAAGAGTTGACTCATAGCCTTCAAAGTCTGTGGTCTCGACAACTTAATGATGTGCATATATGATGGTCTGCTATGGTTTGGCTGTATTACAATGCTCTTCGTCCCCAAAGTAGTCATGTACAACTGACACTTGGATCTCACCAAGCACTCCCAGTCTGTGAATGATGCCCACTTCAGTAAAATAACAAGCTGACTAAAGAGATGCTTTCTTCACGGAAAACAGTCCTTATCATTTCCATTTGTGGTCATTACAGTTTTTCTTTTACTAAAATCACACAGGACCTAAGTCTCTACTGTTCTTTGAATTTGATTTACAGGAAAGTCCTGTGAAGTTTGCTTTATTTTTCTGATGTTAATGTGAAATTGATATAAGGAAGTAGGAGACTAATTCCTCACAAGAATAGAGGAATCTGCTTTGGGATTTTTATGAAGACTATTGCTGTGGGGCATTATAAGCTATGGCTGTCTAATTTATAGTCCTAGTTAGATACTTCAAATTACTAAGTGTAAAGTATAGACTTTATATTATTTTATTAGTATTATACTAATTATGCTTCAGCTATATTTTTGTGATTGTGATAATTTCTTGCCATGATTTTATATTAATGCAAGATGGTGCAAAAGAAAGAGCCTTTTAATTTAGAATTCTTGTGAGCCAAAAATCAAGGTTTAAACATTTATCTATAAAAATAAACAAGGGGCATTTATTTTCATATTTGAAATGATAATTTCAATTAACCTATTTTAGGCTCTTGAAGATAAACAGTAATAACAGGTTACTTCTGAATCACTATGTATATAAGTTATCTCATTAAATTGACCCTATTAGTGCTTGCTCATTATATGACTAAAAAACATTGTTGAAACTAAGCAGCTTTTATGACTGATGTATGTTTTATTACATTTCATTTGATGATTTTGTCTGATGTTTTTTTATATATTTTGTCTTTTTACTTTTATTTATATATCATAATAAATGTTTGGACTGCAATAATCTTTGAAAAATATAATTGTGTTTAGTATTAAATATAGTTTACTACTATTTATTATAAAATATTAGTTACTTTAATCAGGCAGTGAAATTTGAGGACATTTTTTTTTAGTTTAGATATTAAAGCATAAAATATGTAATCTTTGATTTTCCAAAATACTTTTATTCATTGATGTAGAAACAAGATATTTATGCATGAGTGATTTATGTATTTATGCTAGGATTGCCAGATAGCAAACGGATCTGCCACTGGTAATATTTTCTCAGAGTGGAACTTATAGACATCAGCAAACCTTTATGAATAATGTGTGTTGCTGATTGTGTACATGTCAGTTTGGTCAATAGAATATTGAAGCTGATGTTATAAACTGCAGTCAAGTTGCCTGAAGTTAATGCCAGCAGATAAAACACTGTATTAACTGATATGATAGAATGTACATAAGCATTGAATGCTAGTTATTATTTGATAAATTTATATGGTCACTATAATGTTGTCTGGTACTAGTGCCTTTGTTAGCTTGTCACATATGGTTCCACTGTATTTAGTGCGTTACGAAAGTAAACTGAGAGACGAAACAGACACGTGTTGACAGGGCAATTTGCCTGACCAGAGAGACCTTCCCAGCTCTCACTTCTGGGCTCACGTTTTCGTGACCGGAAACGGCTCGTAAAATGGAGGCTGTTAAATCAAATTTTAGGTCATACATATAGATAAACATTAGTCACCTACTGGAAACTGTTTTGTTGTGTGTATTATAAAGACTGTTTTGGTTTAAATCAATATTGTACATCTTAAATCAGTTTTACAAAATAAACAACAGGAGAATCTGCTTGTTCATTTGTCAAATAAGGAGTCATGCACAGAACAGTTCAAGTAAAACCACTGTATAGTAATAATTTCTATTATTACAGGTAAAGAAGCAGAACCTTTGAGTTAAGATTAAATATACTGACCAACTGCAGGTTCTTCTCAAAACTAATTTAAGCTCTTTTAAAACAAATTCTTCATTAAATATTCTTGTCTTGTTTCACTTTGATCATACCATAAAAAATGTGTAGATATTGTTGCAAGTTAAATATCAAAGATGAAAATAAATTCAAAATTCCTCTTCATTGTCTTATTCAACATAAGATTAAATCTCATTTTTCAAAATATTAAGTGGATTATGTAATTTTCCTAAAGATACATTAGTTTATCTAGATATAATATCTTGAAGTACATCATGCTCAAAACTTATTGCTCTTTTCAGTCCTTTGAAATATGTCTCTTCAAGGTACTAAGGGGGGAAAACCAAAAGGTAAGAGAGTATCCTCCGAGAGATCTCTGCTAATGTCAAAATAATATAGGTTGCTAGAACTAATACTGAGTTACAACTTAATATTGATAATATTAGTTGTAGGAATGGTGGTAATGATGGTAATAAATATCAAAACTGTAAACCTTGCGGATAGTACAGAAACTAGGAAACTTCAACAGAAAACTTACGACCTTGGAACCCTACTCCCATCATCCAACTTCTGTGGGTCATGGCATGTAAACTCTTGGTTTTAAGGGTGGGTTCAGTCATGAGCATGCCACACTTACATACTTAGGATGTGTAACACTTTCAATATTTTTACAATACCCCCCAAAATACTGACTTTACTGTCATCAGTTGCCTTACAAACTTCTTTAGTACTATGTAGCAACCTCAGAGTTGTAGTCTCTTATAATACTGAAAATATATTGCTATGATGGGGTTTTTTTTTCTTCAGTTTATTAGCAATTGTTATACATACTAATTTACCCTTGCTGTAAAAAAAAGGGCAACATTTTTATGTAAAGTTGCAATTACATTGTACTTATATAATATCAAAAACTTTGTTGCACTTGCATAGTATTTTCTTACTCATGTTCAATATTTCCCAAATATTAAATTAAACAAAAGGTAGAATTAAGAAAAGACTCGAAAAAAATTTGGAAGGGTCCAATACAAAGTATGGGAAAATTGAAGAATTGTTTTTGTGTGTGTGTGTGTGTGAATATTGAAGTGTTACAAAAATACAAAAAATACATATATTGATACACATGTCTGTTTCTCAGAAAAAATGTCTTGCTCCAAAAATTTACAAATAATGTTCAATTCACTGTTTATCAAGTTTAACATAAAATTCTATTTTACTATATCATCATGTGGTGACATAAAAAGTGTGACAGAAGACAAGTAAATAAATAAATACACATTGCGTTTTATATGTAGAGATGCTATACATTATCACATATAATAGCCCTATTCTATCAGTTACGATTGCCTTAAATCCTGATCACTGACAATCATTTTTTTCCCCTGATTTTCAATTCACAAAATACAGGTTAAAAGCCAAAACCTGTTAGATCAAATTTTAGGTAAAAAATTGTAAAATTTGGTGTTTTAATCCAAATTATTTTCTTCTATCATTTAGTTAGCGCAGAAAATGACTCAAGCTAAATGGGGTAGTAGTGGAAAAGCTAAAACCTTGCCTACATATACTGGGTTCTAAGGCAAATGATGTTAAAATACAATCATGATTGTTATATTTTCTCCCTCCTGCCGGAACTTTCTGTATACAATAATGGATCAATAAGTCTGTAGCCTAACATGTAGTTATTAGCTGAATTTTGATCTGAAATTTTCACTAGATGTTCGATCTATGTGATTAACATTCACGACTGAATTAAGTGCATTGACAAGGAAGATTATATAATAAACGCTTCCTTCATCATAACAATGCAAACTTATGAAATGAGTAAATGAAAGCGATGACATATTTTTTTAATAAATCCTACCCATGATATCACAAATTAAATAAACAGCTAGTGAGAGGATGAGACTTGAAATTTGCACTTGAAGTAAATTTCGGTTTCATTTTTAACTGAAATACAAGTGTATCATGAATGGCCTTGTCAGCCTAGAATATGCCGACTGCATCCCCTGCAGAGAGGTAAGACCCCCCACCCCCCAAAAAAAACAAGGGCAACATGTTCTTTCACCAAAGTCTCTAGTTAAAAAAAAAATATAACCTTTCACCAAAGTTGTAAGATTCTAGTTAAAAAAATAAATAACCTTTCAAAGTCACAAGACTCTATTTAAAAAAAATCCCAACAAGTGACCCATGAAGGGTTGATATGCCGCTAAACAAATCAATCAATCCATTATTAGATTAGATTAGATTAGTACTGTATCTTTGTAATTTCTTGTATATTAAGAGAGTTAAGACAGTTATCTTAGATTGTCAAGAATTACAAAGTAATCAGATACACATAGATTATTCACTAGAGCTGTCTAAACAGCAGGATACAACAGAAAGTCAATGAGAGAATGATGTACAAATTTCAATGTGTAGGACAGAAAATGTGTGTGGAAAATCATCTAGAAAGCAGACTTATGTTTATGAAAATTAGTTCATATTTCATGAGAACTTTTCTGTCAGTCTAATGTATTGCTTTTATGCTGCCACATTATTACAACTAATTCTTAATGCTAATTAAATTGAACAAGTATGTTTGAAGATAAGTACAGTCGTATTTGATCCTGTCAACATCAACCTTTTTTACAGCACCACCTGTTGATTAGGCAAGCAAGTAAAATTGTTAAAACAATATATCTGAAGCTGGCAATTGAAAAGAAGTTAATAGAACAAACAAGCCTGGCTACAGCAGAGTCAACCTGCAACTTGCTGTAATTTCCACTGTTTTTCAGTTAAAAGTTTTGACTGTTTCATCTCTTTCTGGGTGTCTACAAAATCTTCTCACATAAGTACAGGAATTTATTCACTCGTAGCACAAATCTTATTCAGTCTTTAAAAAAAATCAATAAAATTTAATAAGTAGGAAAATTAAGGCGGAAAAACAGTCATCATTGGCATAGTGCAGTGGTTCCCAAACTTTTCGAGTCATTCCCCACTTTTGTCAATAAGATGACTAGTATCCTCCCCTTCCATTTATTAAGTTGCAACAAAGAATAATTTTAAATAATAACTTTATTTTACATATAATTAGACTGCTTCATACAAAGAATTAGTTTAATTTTATAATTGTACAGCTGCTGCTGTGTATTTGTTATGCAAAGAAAGTAAGTAAAAAGAATTCTGCTATCGTAACTAATATACACATCAATGTGATATGTTTTTTTTGTTTTTTTTGCTACTAGTTCTTCGATTTGTTGGTCTATTAGTGATAGAGCACATTTTTAAATCATTCTCAACTTGGAGCTTATTTAAAGCCTTCAACTTGAAGTTGAAGTGCAGAAAACAATATCTCTAGACTGGACTTTTATTTTTACCTAATACACTTATTCCCCCCTTGAACTACCCAAATTCCCCACCGGTTGGGAACCACTGGCATAGTGTAAGCAGCTGCTGCATAAATTAAAATCTATGCATTAGAAATTTTATTTAGGTAAAATAGCCATTTTTTTCTTTTTCAGGCTTACTGTTCATTAATCACTGATCATTTATGCATGAGGGATAAAGATTAAATACAGGAAACCCCTGATTAACACGTTTCCGATTTGTGTGTTTTTGATTAATGCGCTAACAATTTTTTATCGAAAACATCAAATAGTGCACCCTATTACATATTAAAAGATTGTTTTCTGCTTTAGAAAGGCAAGTTAAATTCTTTATCCACCATTTTTCTGCCTAAACATGGTCTATACTTTTGGTTACAAGCTGCACTTCCCTCTCCCGAAATGAGAAAAAAAAGATAGTCAGTGAAAACCTCTCAAAAACAGAGCAAAGGATTTCACTTGAGGTGGTTTGCCACCATCTCTTACTGTCACCATCACAATGTGTGTCAGTTACAATTTCAGAAGTCCTTGATCCATCTAATATAGAACATAAAGAAATGAAGCAGCAAGAATAACCAGAAATAAGATTTAGATTCAACAAGCGAAATCCGTAGAGGCCATCAACCTATTTCTGGAGGTAATGCTATTCTTCTGCCTGAGATTTCATTATATGTCTTTGCCCTAACACGCCAAACCAGAATTCAAGTCACTGCTTGAATTGTAAAAATACAAATGTCCTTTAGGCAATTTTTTATGATTCTTTTATGAATAGCCAGACCTAATCTGACTTAACAAAAGAATCCAATCATACAGAAATGTTCCTACCTCCTTTTGTAGTGTCACAAAAGGAGTATTTCCTTTTTCACTTAACATCTCCAGTTCAATATCTGCTGCCAATTGGGAATCTTCAAAAGTTACAAATTTAGTTAATTTCACTAAAAAAATAGACTTATTTCCTTTTTTTTTTTTCTTTCTTTTTTTTAACTTTAAAACAAAGAAACAGTTTCTGTATTTAGTAAAGATCTACTTTCGTTAACCAAATAAAAAAAAAAAGAATCGCCAGTAATTTTTGGTGCTTTTAATCCATTACACCCTAACAATCTTCCTGGGATTTTTTATTTTTCAGAAAAAATGTTTTTTTTAAGGTTTTACTGGGGGGGGTCTATTTACAATGTAACTGTATGGTAAACGGGACGTTACTTTCCATCCATTGTATGGAAGTGAGGCTACAGTGATATTTTAATGACAATTTTTCTGTACTTTCATAAAGGTTTTTTTGGTGAGTGCCACACAGAGTTGCCCGGGGGTGCATGTGTGTCCATCCAGGGAGGGGGGTTCATGCGGACACATATGCACCCTTGGGCAACTCTGCGTGGCCCCCACCAAAACACCTTATTGAAAGCATAGAAAAATCATCATTAAAATATCACAGAAACATAGTTAACAACCTTTACAAGGGAAATAACAACATGCTTCAAAGCCTCACTTCCACATAACAGACAGAAAGTAACAGCCCTGTTTGCCATACAGTTACATTGTAAATAGAACCCCCTCGTAAAACCTTGAAAAACATTTTTCCTAAAAACTAACAACTTCTACAAAGATTGTTAGTCTAATGGATTAAAAGCACAACAAATTACTGGGGAAACATTTTTTTATTTTTTTCAACTTGGTTAATGAAAGTAGATCTTTACCCTATATTTTTCAGCTAATCAGAATCAGCTTGGAACATTTTTACTTATTTCAACCTATTAAATTTAGGCTCAAGTTCAGCAGTTTTGTTTACTGCACATTAATTAATGAAATTGATTTAAATTTAACGACCCTTAGGAATTCTTTTAAAATAATTCAGTTGCCATTAAAAAAAAATAGGATTAAAACAAAAGTCAGAAAACTTGATACTTTAAATCTAAAGACCATTAGGAACTTTTTAAAAGCTTATTCAGTTACTAGTATGCTGACCTTTTTTTAAAAATCAATCCGCTCAGTAATGAATGGTTAATATTTAAATGTAAGACTGAACAATCACTGAATGAATTCAGATGCCTGCCCAGAAAGATTAGCTTGATTTCTTTTTTTTTTTTTTTTTTTTTTTTTTTTCTAGAACTTTATGAATAGAAAATAAATTTTTATACTGTATATAAAAAGCAATTATATAAAACATACATGTTGCTTTTCTAAGAACAATTTCAGTTGGAAATTTCTATATAACATGTATGTTTTATATAATTGCTTTCCTCAGAATCCTTCTTTCTTGGTAATTTTTAATATTTTCTCTTGTGTGTGCTAATCAATTTAAGAACTGTTTCTATGAATATTCTAATTAGCAGGAAGCATACTTTTTTCCATTATCTACAAACTGTTTTCTATAATTCAATTTATAATTATAAAAGTGATTTTTACCTTCAATTTAGAGCTTTTCAAGAAAAGATTCATTAACAAACCTCTCACATTTTAATCTAATTACTATGACTATTTCCTTCCCATGAGCCAACACCCAGTAGAAACATTTCTCAGGAACTGCTTTTACTATCTCGTAATTAGATAAGTCTGCTTTTTCTCTTCTAATAAAAGCAATATACCAGCATCTGTGAAGACTCCTTAAGCTTTTCTTTCTGAAAATGTGTTTCATCGATGCTAACTTGTTTGAATTTCTATATAAAAGAATTTGTATGGTCCAAATATTTACAGGCAATACTTTTTTTAAGTATGAATTATCAAAAGGTATTGCTCATAAGTATTTGAACAAGCACAACATCTGTTTTTATTTCCTGAGATTGCCGTGACCATTGTGGATTTTGAGCAGGGGGTGGGGAGTCCAAATTAACTTATTGGTTCGGCAATTCCTCCATATAGCAATGTGCATTCACTTTTTTAATATCCTTGATCAATTTTTATCAAAAAAGGCTATGCCAAAAGGGAAACTATTTGTGGCCCCTTTGAATCCAGTTTACATTTTGCTGTCTCAGGGTTTTTTTAATAACTGGACATGCTTTTGCACATTCAAAGCATTATGCCTATTTATAATATAAATGACAGGATATATTTTTTTTTAATCTTTGAATGTCTTTTCTTGGTGGTCTCTAAAATTCCACTCGAACAACTTGCTTTGGAGCATTCTTTATACTATATTGCATACATAAATAGTGTTGTTTTTTTTCCAATACCTTTCAAAAGAAAAATGTACAATTGGGTTCCCCTCTCTCAGAAAAGAATTAAAGCTTCTGACCAAGTATGAAATTTGACTGCTTTCATAGCAAACAAAAACTGTCTTGCTTGAAAATGAAAAGGCTCAGAATGTGTACATAGGTTTTTCTTTAGTTTTCACATTCAGACTTTTGGTTAGGGCATAGATTGAAAAAACATAAAAGATTTTATTTGCATATTAGTGAATCCCTCTACTTGAAAGAGTGGAGACTGTAGGATAGATGCACTTTTCCATGATATACATATTGCACAGACCAATTCAAATGCAAATATCAGGACAGTCTGTAGAACCTATCTTTAGGCTGAATAAATTCTTCAACGTTATCATTCAACTAGTAAATGTGTTGTCTCGTTGGTAGCAGCTGGATGTTCATTCTCATGAATGCCTTCATTTTCATAGGCTTTACATATATCCACTGACCAAGTTATCATCATCTCAATCAATTTTATCGATTGTTCCATTAACCCTTTTGAGACTATTGAGACATATATATCCCAAGGTTTCTATGACTGCTGAGGTATATATGCCTCATAGATCTCTTTTAGAAGTCTACTGGGACATTTTTAATTCAGGTATTGAGCACCATAATACGTTAGTCTTGAAAGGGTTAAATAAACTTATTTAAAATGCTTGCAAAATTTCTACAAGTTAACAAAGCAGACTGCAATTGAAGTACACAAGAATATTTATCTTTTATTGCTCCTTTTCAGTATATATTCACAAACATTCTTTTATTTGAATTCGAAATATTAAAAAACTTCTAAAACAGCTTAAAGCTTTATAACTAATTCTAGTTCATTTGAAGGTAACTTTTAGTGTGTCCTCTATATAAAAATATTTTTTCCTACCCATCTGCTATCTTACTTAGTATGTATAACTATTCCTGTAATCTCCCAAGACACAGTTACTCTTCTCTAATGTTTACAAGTTACCTTACAAGCCATAAAATCCAATAATGATTTCTATTTATCTATGGTGTGTAAAACATGCTTGGTACTCTTGTGAGAAAATTTTCAGTGTACAACACTCATATTTGATTTTATTGGGATACAAAAATACTGACTGATGGTTTTGCAGGGCTCAGAGCTTTTTATAGCCATTGAATTATATAGATACTTATCTATGATATTCAGTGGCAATAAACTTGACAAGATTGCCATAATCCGTATTTAGCCATTGACAACTTTGTGACATTTCTTATAATAAAGTAATAGCTGAGCAGAGTTAAACATCAATGCAAAAGTGATAGAATTTTTTGCCTGGCTGTTTTATTTTTTCGTAAAGTTCTTAGTATCATTCTAATTTTAAAAAAGTTTTTTATATCTCTCTCTATATATATATATAAATACTCAAATGAATAAACCACTTAAAAGTATAAATAATCGATAAAAATGGTTCACATCACAAAGACTGATTTGACCGATCACCACTAAAGAAGTTAACATTTTTTACTTTCATACTAAGGCTGACACAAGTGTTTGCTTGAGTTTTAGTTTAAAAAAAAACGATTATTTTTTATAAAATGAAGTATTGTAAACCATTTTTATTAATTTTTGACTTCTACTTACATTCATCCTAATTGTTAGTTTTTTTTAATTACAATTTAACTAAGGCCAGTACGACAGTGAGTGTGTTTTGGTTTTAGTAAAAAAGCGATTATTTATTTTTATTTAGACAAAGTATTGTTTTGACTACTATTTACATTCATCTTAACATGTTTTCTTGGTTTTTTTTAAATTACAATTCAACTTGGTTTTAATAAAAGAAGCTATTTTATTATTCGTTCATTATAATATAGATTATTGGGGTGAGCACAAACGCGGACCCAACAATGTTATTATTAAATTGCAAATTGGACTAGAAATTGCTTTATTCTCCAAGTAAGAGCATTTTAACGGGATTGCACTAAAACAATTTTGCTGCGATGTGCCGTTTTTGCTGTGTTACAGTAACAAACAAGCATACAGAAATCGAACCATTATAAAATAGACATAAATTATTTTCTATTTTATTCCTAAATTACAAAGATGCACCATGGAAATTCCATGAATGCTACTGGTCTAATTATGCTTGACCTTCAACAGAAACCCTAACAACTGAAAATGAATTGCAGAAAACAGTTGCACACCTAATTGCATTCAAGTATAAATAGATTTTAAAAAAGAAAAGTAACTGGAGTTGTCAGCATAACTCTCAACATGATTTCAGTGTTTGGGTATATCTCCTGAAGATCATTACTATGTATATATGTTAAGAAATCTTTAGCAGTAACAAGAGTGTTTTCCCTACCGACAACAGTGATGAAATGTCTCAACTTCATTTCCAGTTCAGTTGCATCAATGTCTCCCATTATTTCCTTATAGTTCTTGCATCAAATGTGAAGCTTATTTTCAATTGCTTTGCATTGTACAGAAACCTAAACTGGTTAAGCCATTCCATAAGCTGACTAAATTGTGAACTGACAGATGATATTTCTCAAGAGCATATTCTCCGAGCAATGATAGTGCACAGTGCATTTCTACAACAAGGAAGAATTGACATTAAGACTTTTCCTCCTCAGATGAAATACCTTCATCACGACACTCATAGTCAAACATGATCTTTTTTGTTTGTGTATGTGCTTCTGGAAATACTTTGGCTACGTCCATCTGCTCAACTATTTCTGATGCATTAAGAGTCGCTGTATTATACCCTGTACTGCGATATTGTTCAAAGAATAACATGGTTGGTAGCAGTCACTTCTGCCTGCAACACACCAATTGTTATGTCTGAAGACTGGATAAGCTTGCTGGTCTTATTGATATGAAATAAAATGTCATACTAGATGCAAACTGCTTGTTCAAGAATGCACCGCACCTGCTTCTGTTGCGGTCATGCCATCTTTTTCTCAAGAGCATATTCTCTGAACAATGATAGTGCACAGTTCATTTCTTTCATATGATATTGGAGTGGTTTGACAGCTTCAATTTAAGAATAACCCATTGAGATGTAGATGAACTAAATATCACATATGTTCTGTTGATGATGCCAAAAGAATCAATGGTATAATTTGAGACTTTGCTGCATCTACAATCACCAAATTCCAATTAGGAGAGCCACAACATATATACAAAGTACGCTGATTCAGTTCTAATATATGTGCTTGTACTCCTCTAGAAATATGTATCCCTACCCCACTAGCCTTCTCAAGGAACAACTTCAGTAAACCTTCACCAGTTGTACATTGCACATTCAGGAAACCAAAAAAGCCTCACGGATTCTTATACCTGTCTCTTTCATACTTTCTACAGATCGTAATACAATTGACATTTGTTCTTTATGTGACACATTAGTAGTACAGTCAAAAAAGCAAAATACTGATCAATAATTCTTGAGTGCTGCTACATTGGTTTCTTGGATATTTTGAGCAATTAGTTCTATCAACTTTACTTTGGATGTCTGAACTTAAATAGTGGATATGGGTACCGTTGTTCTTGACTCGAATCACAAGTTTTTCAAGAACAGAATCATATATGGAAAGTAAATCAACTAGCTCAAGAGCATTACATGAAAAATTATAATATCCACCAATTATATCAGAACATCACGCCAAAAATCATCTAATTTGTATTCCTTAGGGCAATGCAACATTAGAGAAAAGGGAGAAACTGTAAAATTTTAAATAAACTAATGTTCTCTGGTTGAATTAAATTTAAGAACAGCCAATCGATGCAAAATGTTTTATAAAATCAAGGGAGATAAATTATCTTCCTTGACTTTATAGAACATTTAAAATTTTAAGAAAATTCAAGTATAGATGTTAGTAAGAGTAATAATAAATTTAATGTCGCCGATTTTCCTATTTGAAACATTATTTGGGCCCCCAAATGAAAAACGTAATAAATTTGTAGCATAAAGCATTGACAGAGAGCAGCAAAGTCACGCGTCCGTTCAGTTCAAATGCAGGTCAGTTAAAAGGGTGCAGTGTGTTCAATTGTCCTACTTATAGGCTTCCATAGCAGATAACAAAATTTATAAAAAAATACATCTAAATTGATATTTTTCATATCATTTTTTTTTAAATTTATTCTTCATTTCTTTATTTCATTAAAAAAATTTCTTTTTTTTTTCAAATTTCAACAAATTTTGAGTATTTAAAAAGAATATCTATAAACCAAAATTTGATGTTTTCTTTTTACAGGAAAATCAGTTAGGTCCTTTGTTAGTTGGGCCCCTTCTGTCATTTGCATACCCCCCCCCGGTGCCAAATGTGGTGGGGGGGTAATGGAGGGGGGTTACTAAGGCTCTGCCCCCAAAAGTTAAATAAACCACAACTCTTATTAATTGTTTGACTAGTATGTTCTTTCATCTATGCTGTTTACTCACTGAAACAAAAATCAAGATGAAACAACTTTATTACTTATCATTGTGAATGGATTTGACTGACATTGCTCAATGAACAAAACACCAACCGGGAAGTGTCAAGTTTGAATTTAAATTCCCAGCATTAAGGACAGATTACTTGTCCAAAAATAACCAAGCAGTAGGAAATATGTCATTTCAATCCCAGAAGTTCTTTATTTCAGGGTCAGCATTCATCAATCACTATTAGACCATGTCAAGCCACTACTGTAATTATTTAAAACATGGAATGAACATTATTAATTGGGGTTAATTATTGTTAATGAAAGTGATCCTGAAGAACATACCTGTGAGTAAAAAAAACTCAAAAAAAAAAAAACTCAAAAAAAACCCCCAGTAAAACATGATGATTACCAAAGTAAAAAGTAAATATATAGACCAAATTAGTCATTTGTAAGAAAAAGCAGTAACATGATGAAGCTAGTAAGATTATCAGGTAGATACAAAAGGTTAGATATTCATGTTGTATTACTATATTGTAAATGAACTCCTCAGAATATCACAGTTCATGCATATTTTCTTTTATTCATTCAACCAGGTCACATTCCTCTCCTTGGGATCCCAGGTTTCCTCAATTCCACCCCCATTATGAATTGTCATCTAGTAATTGTTTCATGATCATACTTTTCATCATTATACATTCCTCCCCTGACTGAAATTTCTCCCCAATTCCTACCCTGGCTAAAATTCCGCCCCTTAGGAAATTCCTGCTGTAACCAATATAGCTACAAAATCCAGCTTACCTGATTCAGTTAGTCAATAACATCTTTAATAAACGGAAATCTACTAGATATTGTAAAGGATGAAAAGGATCTTGGTATCATAGTAACTGATAAACTATCATTCTCCAGGTATATTGCCAGTGCTGCGGCAAAGGCAAACAGGGTACCAGGACTGATTAAGAATACCTTTTCATATATAGACAAGGACTCGTTCCTTATACTATATAAGACACAGGCCTGGTCACCGTACTTGGAGAGAGATAAAAATCTTTTAGAAAAAGTCCAGGGACATGCAACTAAGTTAGTACCAGAATTAAAAAGTATGAGTTATGAGGATAGGCTAAAAGTGTTAGGATTAACATCATTAGAAAATAGGAGAGATCGGGGAAACTTAATAGAAATGTTCAAGATTATGCATGGTTTAGAAGTAGTAAACCCTGATGTATTTTTACTAGGGGCTGAGAGGCCACACATATATGGTAGAAGCAAATAAAAGTAGATTGAATATCAGAAAATTCTTTTTTAGCAATAGAGTAGTAGGACTTTGAAATAGATTACCCGATATGTAGTGCTATCAACAGATGCAAATGATTTTAAGAAGAATTATGATGTTTATTACACTACCTCAAAGGTTTAAGGCCCTAGATATTGTGCAAATATGATTATGATGTGTGCTTGTATATACAAATTTTATACTTTTTTCACATTAAAATAAAATGTTAAATGATTATTCTCAAAATATATTTGCAAAATGAAAGACAATGAGTTCTATCTTATCATTGCTTTTCTCTTTTGCGGGCAGCTGTATCAAAGTTTTATTTTATTTTTTTAGATATATGTTGCCTGAAATTTACATTTAACTTATTAGATTCTTGTTACAAGTCTTTTCAGTCTCATATATGGATCCAAGTATCTGTGGGTGGGGTCTTGAAAAAAGGAATTGAATTGTATATCTTGGATAATTTGCACTTACACAGGTGTGTATTTCACTACTAGCCTTATTTGAAAGATACTTAAAGCTAGAAAATGAAAGAAAAAACAAGTACAACCATGAGCTTTGCTTTCAGCTAGACCTTTGAAGAGAAACACCAGAAAATTTATGGTTAGTAGAATGTAAGATGTAATACCATACTTAAGTCTCACAAAAATATGATGCTAACCCCTAGAAAAGGCAACAAAAACAAGTACAGCCTTGAAATCACTCTTAGAAGCTGTAGAAAGTTCTAAGAGAAAAAAATGCTGTGCAAACCAAAGGTCCAGCTTAAAATAAATAATGATAGACCATAAAAAAGATATTAAAACAAGTACAAAATGAAGTTTCTCTGAGAACAGAGATACAACATAAAAATATATAGGAGGAAGGCGGGTTCAGAATAGATCATTCGTCAGATCAGTTCATCCTAAAGGATCACAATAATTCTGAAAAACATACTCAATTTAATTAACAAGATATTATACTGTGAATTATATGAATAAGCATTAAATTAATAATAAAATTGAATTAATTAATTAGATAATTAATCAATATTTGGTTACCTACAATTGTTTTTTGGGGGTTACTTTCATACTTTGTTTTAAAATTATCAGATGGTCAGTGTTTCAAGACATAACATGCAATATAAAAGCAGAATTGTAAAACATACTTGTAGTTTTGAGGATGACACCAATCAATATTCAATGACAAAATCAACTAAACTTATTTGTTGATCAAATTTTGATTATTTACAAGTACAGTAAACCCTCGATTTAATGGACCAATGGGGGCGAAGAGGTGTTCATTAATGTTAAAAGTCTGTTAAATCTTAATCTAACTTAGGAGGCCATTTTTTACCATTTTTATGTTTAAAAAAATAGCTTCAACACTATATACAATATGATAGTATTAAATCAAACTTAGAAGACGTATGCCTGGTTTTAGACATAACTCTTCTTCTCAGATTTAAAAAAAATATTGAAAGAAAATCACAATCATTCAAAAAATGGGACATAAAATCAAATCAAATCTTTGGCATTAAGAACCTTAAAAAAACATTTTTTTAATTCATGTTTCAAAGAAATGTTATGGTTTGACCCTGTCTTTCTTTAAGCTCACATATGTTTCTACTTTTTGGGCATTGACATTAACTGATTAAATACACAAATGAATAGTTTCTGTGGGTACTGTAACCCAAAGATCTTGAAATTTGACGTCAATCTAGAGAGCTATTTGCAAACAAACATATATGAGCCTGTCACAAGTCACTAATCTTTTCTGACACTTCACTTGAGATTATTAATAAATTCATCAACAGCTCAAATAAATCTGATGTTGATTTTATTTTTTATTTAAATTTTATTTTCCTTTTTCCTACTTTTCTTTTGATTATTGATTTTCTTCTTTTTTTAAAAAAATCAAACTCATTTTAAAATTCTGTTTTTATGTTTTTAAGTTTTGCTTTTTAATCAGAAAATTAATACCAAGCAGGAGAAATGACTTTTTTAGGTTTGTAAAATATGTAAGACTCATAAACGAATTTCTTAAATGAGCTGGCTTTAAGATATGACTGATACCCCCAATATAAAACAGCTTTTTGAAACAGAATTGACTACAAGAATGCTAGAGGACTAAAACGATTTAATTTTTATGATTCATGTCAGTATTTTTCCTTTTTCAATGACAAATGTTATGCATGTCATTCTGGCCCGCATATCAGTATGTTAGGATGGGGTGGGTAGATTGACTAGTGTCATTTATTTATAATCCAAAAAGAAGAAAAAATGTTAACATTCTTTTTTCTTGTTTATTTTCCTTCTTTTTAAAAAAAATTTGTTTATGTAAATGATAAAAAAAGCATTGGTCTTGGATCTCTTAGATGAAGGATTGTCATTATTATCAGCCTTTGACTAGTCTTTTTTTATCTTATTTCCATTGCTTTTTATTGTTATCATTCTACAACTTTAGTAAGCAACAACCAGATCGGAAATAAAGAACTTTTATCTCTTATCCATGGGAGCCTATCTTACCGTGATAGCACCTTACCGATTAGGCTATGAAAGCTCAACTAGTAGACATTGTTCAAATTAATCATGTAGCAATATTCTTTTCTTCACTGATCTCCACCACATCATGTTTTCTTTATTTCACATTAGTAATATCAGATGTAATAGTAGGTACTCCAAGGAGTTTTTACAGGAAGATCTGTTTCCCCTTATAGGTCTTGTTATTCTGAAGATTTTGATACCTCATTTGCCTCTCTACTCCTATTAATTCACTAAGTATGATTATTTATTTGTTGGCGGACTCACAGCAAATTGAACACTTACCAAAAAAAAAATGGCCAGTTCAACACCCAATAAAACTGAAAAGCCATCATTTTTTTAATATGTAGATATTGTGTACTTGCTTAAATTTTATACAAAACTGAAGAACATTTATTTTTCTACTATGTGATATTGGTTCCAAAGACATACATAGAAAGAGGTGTCAGCAATCACTTATTTATAGATACCTTTTTAATCGACCACAGTAAGAAAACGTCAGTGTAGTTTGGGCACTGTAAACACATTACATTGAAAATTCGCTGTAAAATTCATTTTAAGTCAAACGATGAGAAATAAGACACAAACAGATTCAGAATTGGACATACAACTGTTTTGTATTAGTCAACATTATGGAGAATGAACACTTGAGAAACAGGGAAAAATTAGCGTGACATTTTCACCCCCAAAACTGACTGTTTGGACTACCTAGTAATAGTCTTTGAATTTCTTAAATGAACCATTGTCATTATTATCAACCATTGACTAGTATTTCTTTCATTTTATTTTCATTGCTTTTTATCACCACTCTCAAGTTATTATTCTATGACCATTAAGTAAGCAGCCCAGATTAAATGAGGGTAATGGATGCAAGTTCAACTCTTGCTGGAGGTTTATTCTTTATTTCTAATCCAAGCTACTTGAATAATGACCTGAGAGTTGCAATAGAAATAAGATGAAAGAAATACTAGTTAAAAGTTGATAAGAATAAAAAAAAGCATTGGTTTTGAAAAGCAAAACGCAAGTTGCAAACTTAACCACTTGGCGATAGCTAACATGATATCTTACCAGAAATTTCTTTGTTCCTGGAGAAGATGACGAAATGTCTCCTGGGTTTTCTTACTCTGATAGTGAATTGTATAGTGATCAAGACAATTTGAAAATAGTGATAAAGTCAGCTAAAGCAATGATTATCCTAGAGCAGTTGAAAACAGGCAACTAAAAAAGAAATCATCCTACCGGTGCCGAGTATTCCAAAGTGAGGAGAGGGATAACAAACCTACTGACTGAATTTTACTTATCCTTCCAAGCTCAAGTCGTTTACACGATTCTAATGGCCAAAAGAAGCTGGTACTGATCTAGAACTTGATGTCGAAAAGTTACTCAATACACTGAATGGCAAAAAGTTGTGAGTGGTTCACCCCAAGGGAGTCAACCCTTATACCTTCACTGAATCAGCCTCCTCCATTCATATGCAAATAACTCACTCCATCTCGGACAGCATGTGAACGAGAACTCTAACCACACATTCTTCAAAAATGCTGTTATAAACAATTCTATTGAAACATCACACTCGACATCATGCCTTCTCTTAGATTAAAATTATGCATTTTTGCAAAATAAAAATGTCCATAAGAATATAGAATATTATCCAATATGTTTTTAAACACTCCAACATTTAAATTAGTCTTTAGTGAAGTACCCTCCAGCTAAAATAATGATTTTTTTTCCCCCCCTAGCAAATGTAATGCTTAAATCGTAATCAAAAAACGAAAATATCATTTCTGAAAAATAAAGTTATATATTTTTTTTAAATGTTCAGCTATTAAGCAACATTTTTTTTTATTCCTATAGATTCCTTGTGAAGCATAGGGCCACAACATTGCAACTGCAGTTTCAGTAGCAAGTAGGTTTTATGAGGTAGCGTTGCTAAACCCATGCCCAACCCTTCTCCTTTACTCTGGCTTAGGACCAGCTATGGCGACTGCAAAGTTGTAAGTATTTTCTGTCAGAGTAACTTTCTCTTAGATGGACTACAGGGTTAAAGGGCTCCAATTGCCCTGCCATCTGTCTATAACTGTGGGGAGAAAGTGGATTCATGCCTTTCCCAAGGGCATTAGTGTAAAGTGAACGTAACAGCCAAAACTTGAACTTGGTCTGCCAATTCTATTTTCTGTGCCAGTAACTGTTACGCCAATCCGCACCACAATAGCTACCAGTTACCAAAGAGTTGAAACTATTTACCTTTTATGTATATTAGCTTTCAGGGTTGTACAAAGACATTATCTAAACAAACTAAGCATCAGGATGTTCTCATCACCTGCTTTGCTCAGTTCTGAATGTTTATTCTGCTTCTATGCAGAATCCTTGCTCTCACTGGATGCTTGTAGGGTGTCTTCATGTTTTATTGAAGCAATACATTTGACCTGAGCATTTATAATGGAAGAAGACTGGGACAATAGCTGATATCTATAATTTAAGAGGATGCTAGTTTTCTTCTGTGAGAAGACAATGGAGTTGCAGCAGCTAATAACAACCTTACTCCCCTATTTTATAGGAGTGATACTTATGAACTGGGACATCATCATCATCATCATCATCATCAGCCGTTATAAGTCCACTGCTGGACGAAGGCCTTTCCCATCACCTTCCATGACAACCTATCTTGTGCTAATCTCTGCCAAGTCTTACCGGCAAACCTTTCTATCTCGTCCCTCCATCTTGTGTCTGGCCGTTTCCTACTTCTTTTGCTATCCCATGGGCACCAATCTGTTAATCTTTTCCCCCATCTATTGTCATCTCTTCTCGCTAGGTGGCCGGCCCATCTCCACTTTTGTTGTTTAATTAGTTGTATAATATCCTTTACTCTAGTCTTTTCTCTGATCCATGTTGATCTTTTTCTATCTCTTAGCGTTACCCCTAGCATTGCTCTTTCCATGGCTCTCTGTGCTATTCTAAGTTTGTTTTCTGCTCGTTTGGTTATTTTCCAGGTTTCGCAACCATAAGTCATGGCTGGTATTATGCAGCCGTTATATACTTTTCGTTTTAGGCACATTGGCAAGGTGCTCCTCAGAATGTCTCTATTCATACCAAACGCTTTCCAACCTATCATTATGTGTCGCTTTATTTCGCAGTCGTGGTCTTTCTCTAGCTTTATTACCTGACCTAGGTATATGTATTCATCGACCTCTTCTAGTATCTCGCCTTCTATCTTTATGACCTTTTTGGGGACTTTATCGTTGAACATTACTTTTGTCTTTGTTCTATTCATCTTTAAACCTACTTTTTTACTTTCCCTATTTAGGTCGGTTAGCATATTTTGTAATTCTTCGGATGCTTCCGATGTGCTAGAAATGTCATCGGCAAATCTTAAGTTGCTTAGGTATTCTCCATCTACTTTTATTCCCATTCCCTCCCAGTCAGTTTTCCGGAAGATGCTTTCTAGGCTTGCTGTGAATAGTTTAGGTGATATTGTATCCCCTTGTCTTACTCCTTTTGCTATCTTTATCTTGTCTGTATCTTTATGTAGTCTAATTATTGCTGTGCCATTTTCGTAAATGTTTCGGATAATTTCTATGTAATTCTCGTTAACGCCTTGTTCGCGCAATGTTCAATAAATTCATTAGACCAGAAATGTTCTCATTTATGATTAAATGACTTTTTAATAAATACTTTAAAAGCTCCTTGTCTTTATTTTAAAATGACTTGTAGGTGAGTAAAGGATATATAGAATTATGCATTATTTTGAGCATTTTGTATATACAAATATTTAATTTAAATTCATCTAAACTATATGTTAGCTTTTATTGTTCTATATTGCATCAGACATGTTACGAATTATTGAATTAAATGAATAAAGATGAAACGTAATTGTATCCCAATTTGAGGTATTGGAATCTTATATAATTAGCTGGTTATATAACCCATCATATCATGGGTAGAATTTATGATACAAACAAGTTAATCGCTGTGAAAAAATAATTGTGTCAGCACTACCGGACATACTACAGTGATTCACTTAATGGCTGGTGGGGCATGTTTCCAAGTCAATTAAACTTGATATAAAAATAATATTTTTGTCTTAACTGTAGTCCCTTACAATGCTTAAATTTGATTTCTAAATTATTTTTAATTTCTCACTGTAAAATATAACTAATATCTTAAGTTATACGTTGTTCATGGATAGTGAATGAAAATCACCATAGTAACATTATGTGTTATTAGTGGAATTTGATGATTAAGCATCAAATCTTATATATATTTGTCATGTCAGTTTATTTGGGTAGCATTTACCATTCCATTATCAGCTCTCCATGTAGTTTATGTCTGACAAGCAAGAATTATCTTCCCTCTCATCTCTCCTGGTGTCCTTAACAGAGCTTTAACTTTCTTATATGATTTGCTCACTTTTCCTTTTAGTATGTCTGTCGCCATCTTTCCTCCTCTCACATCACAGAAAGCTATATTAAGCCAATTCTTTCTTGCACCAAATTTTGCGTGATACCATTAGGATCTTGTCATCATTTTCTCTCCGCTTGATGTCTTGGAGACCTTTGTTAGATTCTGCACTTCCGCCTACACCCCAGCCCAATAATCTCCTGTTAGATTGTATGTCATAGTAAGTCTAACAGAAAAGGCATTATAAATGAGGTCTCTGGGAAAGAATACTCTTTAAGTTTACGGGAGATGTTCAAAGACGACACATGACTTCTGTTTCTTTATTAAACCAATTATGTTTGTATATTCTCCAAGAGACAAGGAGGAGAATTTGAAATGTAATAAAAATGCAAGAAACGAACGAATGCAAAAATTTAAGATTCAACATTTAATAAAATTAACACATTAAAATGGTGGCATGCGCAAGCTGAAAAGAATTAACAAACGTTTAAACGTTCTGCTGAACAAAGGAGAATGAATATTTTCATTTCTAAATAAATGTACAAATAAAAATTGTCCTCGTGTTGAAAGAAATTTGGATTCATTCTGCTGATACAGTCCAGAAAGGTTGAATAAACGTGGATATGTTAATTCAAGTATGTGAATAAATGGATTCAACTATACATAAGGTTTGCAATGTTATTTTAAATACTATGTATAATGTCATTCAAGACAAATGTTTCTTTAATGTTTCTGACAGGCTGTTCTGCCAAAAGTCTTTAGTTAATTGCATGAAAATATTTGATAGTTCCAGTGGAAAGGTGTATATATAAAGGTATGTTTGTGAATAATTAAAAATCAAAAAATATATGAAACCATTTTACTTCCATGCATAGAAGACACAATTTACCTTACTATTTTGTTGGTGAGAAAGAGTCTTGTTTTGTATTGATTTATATAACCGTATGTGACGTAACTACTTTTGGCAGTAAAACTTTATTAATGTTTTTTTTTAAATCAAGTATCATATGGGAGTTAAATTATATTATTTTTTAAAAACTTATGAGACTGACCAATGTCATTTTTAGGACACAGCACTCCCATCACTAAATGGAATTTCCGTGTGTCAGGAATTTTAACTCTTATCATTCTTCTATACATAATCTTTCGGCATGAATTTGTACTCCATTTAGAAATATATTATTTCAAAGCATTATTATATTAAAGTGGAGTTGTTTGTATTTTTTAAACACTTTATCATATATTAATCCTGAAAAACTTATTTGGTAATATTTGCAGGTTTTATTTTAGGTAAATTTAGAATTTAAAATAGTTTCATAGTATTCCACCTAAGATGTGTTATTAGATATTAAAAAGCTTCTTCCAGTAGAGGAGTAGATTATTTTCTTTAAAATCTTATGTATATAAACGGTCAAAGAATGAGATGAAATTAATGTTTGCAAAGGGAGACAATTAAACAATTTTAAAATTCATGTAAATTGATCTGCTTCTCTTAAAAGAGAAAAAAGAACAATATATATTATAATTTGCAAAGGGGCTGTCTGTCTGTCCCATCCATCCATCCATCCATCTGTCTGTCATACCATCTACGGTAGACAACTGTCTAGGCTAGACAACTCCTTGATTACTGAATTTATTTATAAAAAGGTTACTTTGTAAGAATTAGTGGAAATATTTTTTTATGTAAGAACCCCCCCCCCCCTCTTATTTAATTTTATTACATTTCAATAAAAAATGAACCCAACAATTAATGCTGTTAATGGAAGAAAGTAATATTTATATCAGGTATTTCTCCATTTGGGATTATGATCCAAACCCACTTAATGCAATCTAATATAATGACAATAAAACCCAATGCTTACATCTTTTTAGTTGTTTCAAGTTTAATGCGGGATACAAGAATTTTTTAGTTAGCAATACCTTGCGTTAACCTTTCAAATTAATGTGTAAACATACTGACATAAAACACAGCTTTAAGTATACTGTTAGCAAAGCCACGGGTATTTATTAGTTACAGATAGTTTTAAAGCATTGTTTGATGATAATGCATTTGTTTGAATGTGGTAATAACATTTTATATACATACGGAAGAACTAGAAGTATAGATTAATAGGAAGGTAAAGTAAATTTGATTTTTTTTTTTCTTTCCACTTAGCTAACGAAGCTTTCATGGGAGGCAGGAGTTTTTTTTAAAAAGTGCAGGCATATCCAGCAAGAGAATATACTGCAGTAGAACGTATAATCACCAGTTTTTACCACAATACATCCTGAATAAAAAGCTTGTGTTAAACTCAGCTTTAACAATGTTCATTCATTATTTGATTTCATAAAATCGATGAACATTGTTAAAGCTGAGTTTAGCACAAGCTTTTTATTCAGGATGTATTGTGGTAAAAACTGGTGACTATACTTTCTACAGAAGTAAATTCACTTGCTGGATATGCCTGCACTCTTTTAAAAGCTGTAAATGCCAAGATAACCACCAGATCTGTCTTTTATAATTTTTTCACAGTGAAATGCCATATCCTATGTAGAAATAAAGACAAATAAAAAATGGTTGAATATGATGCAGTGACTTTAAAAATAACATTTTTTCAAAGTTCATAATCAATAGAATTAATTTGTTTCTCCATGAAAAAAATAAGTTTGATAGAATGAAAATAAGTCTGAGATGGCTGAAGGGTCTATGAATTAATTTTATTTGATGAAGATAATAAATATGCTTCGTTTTTGGGGCATTCTTTTGCAAATTAGGAAAAATGTAATGTTAAAAATAAGTAATTTTACCTATATGAAAGAAATGCAATGAATAGAACTTATAATTCATACATAAATGAATCTAAATGTGAAATATTCTTATATCTGAAAAGCTAATACTTAAATGCATCCTTAATTCATGAGTTCATTTAAAAATTGAACCTATTTTTACTGTCTCGGATTTTGGCATATTTGGTTTATGAAATAAACATGACCATACATAAATTTGGGATGTAACCATTTTTCATTTAAAGCTATAGAGAATTATCATAGGTTTGAGGAGACTTTATTTCTTCGACTATTAATAAAGAACCAGATTAATCTTAATATAACCTGACTGCACCAAACAGAGAAAATGTAAAATTGTGATATATTAAGATTGCATTCAGTTTACAAGATGTCAAAGAATTTTGTCATTTTCTAAATTCAAAAGTTGGGGAAAAAAAGATTTTAAATTCCTGTAATTAGCGAATACATATTAAAAGAATATTTATATATATTTATAATATACAATAAACTATGAAAATGAAAAATAATTATTTTCAATTTCAGTGTTCTATATTAAAATTCTAAAACTTCAAAATTTTTAAAAACCCTTAAAATTTTAAAATTAACGTTTTTACGAACATAGTTCTGTCTTGTATATTTGTGTATGTCTTCTAATGTGCATGTTATGGCTGTTTAGGCCATTTTTAACATCTTATATATATATTTATAAAATAGTTCCTAAAAAGCATTGTGATTAAGTTTTGGATAGTCTATGCGTGATTTGGAATTTAGCATTCTTCTAAACAGGTTTAATAAGCATGAGGAAAGTAAAGTAATTTTTCCTAGCATCTTATCGGTCCACTTATTTTTAATATTTTTGGATCATCTGCAAAAGATTCTAAAAAAAACTAATCATGTTTCTGTAGTTACTGGATTTGATAATGATGATAATTTGCAAAATAATTCTAGTTGGAAAAATACTGTTAGAAAATATTATTCCATGACTAGTATCCTCAAATTGTTGTATATACCAAATGCATATTCACCCTTAGGCGAGAGAATGGCGTTCGGGGCTATCACACCCTATCACTGTTGTAATGTTTGCAGGCTGATGGACAGATGAGAGGAGAGCATCTGAGATTAGATTAGCGAAGATCAATTTCAGATCTTACCAGAGATCAGTTCTGAAGTAAGAGAAGTAAATTATTATAGCTTCAGTTTCTGGAGTGTGTAAACCAATATTAGCAATTATACAATTCAACCAACTACTGCATATGACAGTTATATAACTCAGAGGAGATGATACAACCTACGGCAAGAAAGATTTTGATTATTGCTATTCTCTAAGCACAGTGACAGCACATTCATTTCAAACAAACTAGAATGCAGAAATTAATATAAATCCTGAAGTAAATATATTGCTTGACCTTAAAGCAGGGGAGGGGGGTGCTGACCCCCACCCTCCAATTTGGGCAAAACAATGCGGAAAATTCTGGCAATTGAGACTTTTGCTGCCAAAAAAAAACAGAAAACAATATTTCTTTCAAATAGTTCTATGGACGATTGAACTCCTTCTTGTTTGTGTTGTTAAAACAACGTTTCGGACAATCCATTCTTCGGCCTTCTTCAGGTGTAAAATCCAAGTGCGATGGGGTAAACAAGTTTTTTAATTTTGAAGAGGGTAACACAAACAACAAGGAGTTTAATCGTCCGAAGAAGTATTTGAATGTTAATGACCCTTCTCAAAACTACAGAAAATAACAAGTTGCATGTTGTGTGATTTCTACTGTGTATCGTCAATTGATAAAAAGACTTTTTATTGGAAATTAGTACTTGTGTTTTTAATCTCTGTAAAATTTCAGACAAATCCAGTGAATAAGAGTTCTCATATGCCCATGGTTGCTAGTATCACTTATTTAGTCTTAGTCTTTGTCAATCAATCAATAGTCTGCAGATGCAGAGCAATAAAAACAGAACATAATTATTACTACAGCTTTCAATTTACTTAACGCAGGCGTTTACCAGGATTTTTTTCTCTCTCTAAATAATCTAGAATTGCTTTGAGTACGTCACTAACAGGAACACTCAAATCTGGTCGATAAACAAGTTACACACATTACTGATACACAAAACAGCAACTTGTGAAGATATTTGTTAAAATTCCATTTGCAAGTATAAATAATAAACTTCCAGAGGGTGGCTGCTAAGAAAGCAATAAGTTGCTGATGCAGATTTTAAAAAAACTATAATGAACTCAGCCTTTAATATTGTAAAATTAGTAGCATGTTTTCACATAACGAATGTCTCAAGACATTCCTCAAGTGTTTAATCTTAAGAACAAAGGGTGAGAGTGACAAAATTTATAATTAATTTTTGATTTTGCTATAACTAGCTGTTTGTATAACCTCTGATATCATGTGTAGGATTTATTAAAAATATGTCAACATTCTCATTCAGTCTAATGATTTCAAATTCTGGTGGTATAGAATGGGGAATGAAACAATGACTGCTGCATTTTAATATCCATTGCATTTTAACCCAGTGTTAAGTTTTATATTCCTTAATTTTAGTTGTCTTATATTTATCTTAATAGATTTTACTGCTATGTTGGGTAATATTTGGCTCAATGGTAGAG
>VCCN01007085.1:18155296-18190229 GCA_006491835.1 Architeuthis dux | reverse complement strand
AAAAGTTAAGCATGAAAATATTTTCTCCTTTAAGAAATTATAGACAGACTTGAATCAAAACATTTTGATCTAAATCTAAAACAAATGTTGTAGTCAATGGCCATCAACTATTCTTAACAAATAAGTAGTTATTAGACATCCCTACTATTCTTCAGCTATCCATAAGAAGGGCCTTATTTTATTGCAAAATACAACTTTCTGTCTATTTGAATCAACGGAATTTAGGGTTTCCGTTCACATAAAATAATTATTGATTTCAATTTGTTTTTATCCATTCTAAACAAACCATTTTTAGAGTCTTTTGAACCAAAAGATTAAAAATAATTCTTCATTTAAAACTAAAATGCAAATAACAAAAAAAAACCTCTGGCTTTTAGATTAAGTATTGATTGAAATCTGATATTTTTTCTTAATCTGCTTCATAGCTAAGTATAAAAGTAAAGTGTCCCATATCTTTAAAAGACAATTCCCAATGTAGTATGGAGGCCGCAACAATCACTAAGCTGATGCATGCAAGTCTCAAGTCTGGTCGAGACCAGGACTTTATTCCTACAAGTTTCTATAACCAGCCCCTTGGCAGGATGCAAGTCCAACGTAGGGATACCTCCACCCTAATCACACAGCTTAGAGTGTACTCAATTAGCTGCTGAGTGCACAGGGAAATTTGTCCTAATGAAGAGTTGGTTTTTTTTCTACACTCTTCACTCATACCGGGAATTGAACCCAGGACCTTCTGTGTGTGAGGCAGATGTGCTAACCATTACACTATCTGAAGTGAAGTCGTTGACCTTTCTGCTACCATATGAGTAAAATTATCAGCAGGCTCATGTATTTGACTACAGTTAAAAAAAACACACTTTCTTTTCTTTTGGCAAATTACTAAGAGCTATGAATACAAGGTCTGTTCAGAAAAGAATCAAACATTTTGAATATCTCGAGAACCGATTGCATTGCCTTGATTTAACTTTGCAACCAATAAGAGGGGACCTTACTGCTCATGCATGATAGACAGTCTACCTCGGGGTTACTCAGTCGGCAGTGAGACGCCATTGAGTAAGCTTGTATACTGTGTGACCATCGCATTCACAATGGCTGAACGGGTTGTTCTTCATGTCAGCCCAGATTGGGCTCCCTGTGACTTCGGGTTTTTCCCAAGGGGATTTCAAAGCCTGGATGATTAAGGAGAATGCAACAAAGCAGCTGATAGTGATCCCAAAAGAGGACTTTGCAGACTGTTTGGAAAAAAATAGAAGGGATGACGGGATAAGTGTGTGAGATACGTGTGATAACTTGGGCACCGAAGGAAGTCACGAAGTAAAAAACGATATATAAAAGACTTTTAAAATAGCACAAACCAACTCCTGTTGTCCAGAAGTTATGACAGTCCTAAGGGAAGCACTTTGAAGGGGGCAGAGGCAGCATTGCCCTAGGTAGGCTATTTGTTAATATTAAATGGCTGGATACTTTTCAGACAGACCTTGTACTCCCTAACCCTGCATCAGCTCTGTAGTTGTTCACTTCCTCTTTTCATGTTTAGACCTGATAATAGTAAATACTCTCAAATTTCTAAGTTTTTCCCCAATTTGATATTGACAATTTTAAAATGTCATATTATACCTTTAATATGGTTTTACTGACAGCTGAATAGCGTCATGAAACCATATGCGGTCCACCAAACAATCTTTTCCAGCCAGGCAGACAGGATGAGACTATGCTAATATTATACCTTGATACTATATCACTGGCAAAAGGGAAAGGGTTATCTAACAAGCAAAATACTCTATTATTGCTATGACCGGAAATTAACATATTTGATGACTTATAATTCTAAGAAAAAAAAAAAAAAGAAGTGGTTTTACATCTTATGTGACAGGAATGTCCTTCCGTAAGCATAAATGTTTTTCAAAAATATTCCTTGCTGAAATATGCACCTTATATACTTATGTGTCCTATATCCCATTAAATACAGTAACATTGATATTAGAAACCAACCAAAACTGTTAACATAGGTTTCTACAGTTTTTAAGTTGGTCTGGCTGGTTATCTAACACACATACAGACCACATTAATCGAGCTGAAGATTTAAATATTTACTCCTTATTATGTCTAGAAAAACTTTTTCAAAATCCCACCCCCCAAGTTTTTAGTAGGGGGTCCCATATACAATGTAAGTTTATGCTAAATTGGTCCGTTAGTTTATGTCAGGCTGCATTCACGTGTTTATTGAAAATTCAGACTTTTTAGTGATCACCAAAAAAGGCAAGAGAATTAACTTATTCCTTGATCACCACTTTTCCAATTTTTTAATTGATCACCCCCAATATGGCATGCTGCCAGAAGGTCACATGATGGTTTCTATTGTGTGACTAACTAGACCTGTTATTGTTTTTGTTTTTTGTTTTGTTTTAGGAATAAATGTTTCAGCTTTGTAAACTTAATCAAGGCTCAAGTTGTTACACACTAAGTGTCATTATAATTATCACACTAAACATTATAAATGACAATTTGAAAAAAAGTCAAGTTTCGAGCTGAATCAAGTTAGATCAACTTTCTTGTAGCCTGTCTAGAATATTTGTTTAGAAATGTATAATTCATAAACTTCAAACTAAATATATTTGTCAAATTACTATTTAATTTTGTTTCAAAGTCTTTCTTTTATGGCAAGTACCATATATGCCAGTATATAAGACAGGCATTTAATTTGAAAAACAAACAAACTGTATAAATATTATACTGTATCCAATGCACTGGTATTATGACTAGGGGGGGGGGGCACCTACTGAAGCTCTATGTGGACAGTTATAGGGCTTGAATGAGTTGCAGTGAGCAGTAGTCCTCCAAATACCCTTTTCTTATAGTCCAGCATATACAGTATACCTTGGAAATTTGAACGATATTACACTTTAGTCGGATTTACCACAGAGCAAGAAGTTCATGAACAACTTAATTCGAAAAGAAAATATCTAAAGTTTTCTCTTTTGTATAGAGTAACAAAATGTGTTCTTTTTTTTTCTGAGTATACTGAAGGATTTATCAAACTTTGTTCAGAATTCTGCATTGAGTAAGAAAGTAAGAATTTTCTTTATGTTGCAACATATAACTAAGGAAGGTCAGGGAACGCATCAATAAGGGTGAGGTTACTAGTCATAATATTCCGTGCAATAATTTTCATTTTTTTTATGTTTTCAAATACTGACATCTGATTATAATTAGTAGTAAATATGAAATGTTATTAGGAATCATAAACCCTTTTTTTTTTCTTTTTTTAATTTTTTAATTTCTTAATTACTTGGAATCTCAAAGATTTGGAGGATTTTGATTAATCATGATTTTTTTATGATTTCCAATGTCGATTTATTCATTTTTATATTAATTTTAGAAGTTGAATGGAGTAATATCTTAATGAAACATTTTAAAATATTCCAAATAAATGACAAAAAAATTTAAAAGTTAAATAATCAAGAGTTAATCACCAACAAAAAAGTCATCACACATTTATTCCGCAGTATTTGATAGATCCCTTGACTCACTAATTTTAATTTAAGCAACTGGTCATAATCTCTCAGCTGCTATACTATACAAAACTTTTTAAATTCCTGTGTAAGGAATATGGAATGCCTCCTTACAACACTTAATTCAAAGTGATCACCATTAATAACCTGTTGAAATATTATGACAAAATGAATAACAGCTTTCCAATCACATTAATGACTCAATTTAATCCTGTCTCCTGATTTTGCATTGGATATGTATGTATTTGGGTTACAGTACTTTCATCTACATCACTTTGGTCTAAAATCACTTTTGTCTCCATTATCTCCAAAAGTCTTTATTGAAATTTATTGAGTGGTAGGCCAGGAAGAATTGGTGAAATTTTCGGGTGGATCCAAGGATTTTTATTCAATTGAGAGGAAAAGAATTCCAGGATCCGTCCAAAAATTTAATAAAAAAATATCTCCCAAAATGTCATCAATTCTTCCTTAGCCCATGGCCAACCCTTAGACAAAATGTCATTGAAATTCATTGAGAACTTTTGGAGATATTGTTGGAACAAAAGTTATTTGACAAAACTGATATTTGTTAAAGTGATGTAGACGAAAGTCCTGTACCCCATGTATTTTATCTATTTTAAAGATTTACAAATATGACCTGAAGTTGTTTTGTTTTTCTTTTCATTTCAATTGGAATAAATCCTGCTTTTACATTAAATGAAATCCATTGTGACATTCACCAAATTGTACATGCAATCAGTATAATAAAGAAACAGTTTAAAACAAGCCCAGCTGCTGAAGGGACAAACTCCACTCCTATTTCTATTCCAACTGATTGCTGCAACTTTTGTATTGCATATATAATAAAATTCGTAAATATATAAGAATTGTCAGTTTGGCTCAGTTGGTAAGAGTTGGTAAGAGATTCTTTTCCTCTCAATTGAATAAAAAATCATTGGATCCACCTGAAAATTTCATCAATTCTTCTTGGCCTACCATTCGACAAAATATCATTGAACAACTAGGTTGTGATTTCAAATCACAGTAGGGAAATGTTAATTTTATATATTTGTTTGGTTAACGTGACAGGATAGACAAACAGTGAAGAGTTTACTCCCCTAAATTTGGTGTGGATTGTTCTTGTTCTTGTTGTTCTTGTTATGGGGGAAAATAAAGTCAACTCCAACTTGGACTGGAGTTTATCAAACAACATAAATTCTCTATTGTCAAAGAAGATAACTGAAAATGCTTGAAGATTTTGCATTACATTTAATTCCAACTATCCTTGTTTACTTATGCGAAAAATATTTTTCTGCTTAAAAATATTCTGATCTGTAAGTGCTCTACTTGAAGTGTCTCACATGAAAAAAAAAAGTAGTTTCATAATTCTTCTTTTATATTTTATCCATCTAATCTGAGAAGGTGACTGGAATGTTAGAACTCAAAGACACTGAACTATAGGAAATGAAGTATGCATAGTATTTTTCCCTGAATCAACTGCTTACAAAAGGTCAGAGTAAAGTTGATCCAAGATAGAAATAATAGTTTGACCTTTGTGATTACTAGGCTGGAAAACTCAAGGACTGCGTGTTGTTTTCATCATTTCAAAGTTTTAAACAGCATTGATTTTAAGACATTGTGAAATATATTAATAGAAAGGAAAGGCCAGCCGCAAGCAGCTTTTGTGATTTCATCATGAAAACTCACATTAAAAATTGTCATATATTACTATTCAACTGATCCCAAGCAACTTTTTACAGTTGTTGTTTAACTGCTTAGGCGTACATACACATCGGATGCAAGCAGTTCAGTAAATCCAGAATTTTCTACACAAAAAACACAAGAGAAAACAAAACGTGATAATAATGTCTTCATGAAAGTGATAGCAAAACCTTTGTAAAAACACTAATAGAAATAGAATTTAGGGTTCTCGTAGTTAAAATATAAAATCTCATAGTTATATAAAAATATAAACTGAGGTCTGTGTGCTGCTGCTCTGTTCACGGCAAAAGAAAACCAAACATTGAAGGTCAACAAATTTAAGAACATTTTATGTTGCTTTCAGTCAATGAAATCTTTGTGTTGAGGTATGTATGATTGTATAGTTGTACTTCTTTAACCAGCAACCTTGGGACCTGCCCATTGCCAGAGCAAAGAAAATGCTGGAAAACAGAAAAAAAAATTTTCATACTATTACAAAACAAATTTTAGCAGTTTATCAATTTTTAAGGATTTTTATAATAGTGTGAAACAATATATTGGTAAACCATAGCCACAGTCATCAAACTGACTGAACAACAAAAAACATCAATTTTTATTATTATTGGATGAAGTAATTGTAACACATTATTTTTTAATTAAATTTGACTAGTTTTTACCTTCATCTTAATTTCAGTTGTTTTTTTTATATACGGCCTGAATTGAAAGTTGTATATAAAAACAACTGAAATTAAAATGAAGGTAAAAACTAGTCAAATTTAATTAAAAAATAACAAAAAACATGGTGGCTAGGTATTCTTCCCTTTATACTCGTCTGTCTGTATCAGTGCTCCTGGTCACTTTTTTGGCATAGAGCCTTGAAAATGTACATGTGTAGTCCAGTAGCTACCTTCTAAAAACAGCTTTTTCATTTTTTTTTAAATTCGTCTTTTTTCACTGGTTTTTAGGAGGGTGCTCGATTTACAATAATAATCCATCATGAAATGGAAATATTTATTTCACCACTGCCATGATGTAGCATTTTGACATTTAGGTGTTTATGGAAAAGCTTGGTTGGAGAGAGAGAGAGAGAGAGAGAGAGATTAAGTATATGGTTTAATTTTTAATAAAAGAAATACATCCTTTTTGTTCTACTGGTTCTGTAACACCCGTTCCTTATAAAACTGAGAACTCCAGTCGGTTGTGTGTCGGCGCCTTTGATCTCGCCAAGCCATGTAGTGCTCTATGTAACCTTGTATCAATGTCCAAATAGTCGGTAGGTGGGTTAGTAAAGTCTAGGGTGACAGATAAACGTACGGAGTGGAGGTATTGTGACAGAAAAAATTTATAAATGCATGTCTAATTGTATGCTATAATAAACATTGAAAGTCGTCAAATTTAGAGTTCTTCCATTAGGTTTCAAACCGCGGTTAAGTTTTTACAAATTTGGTTTAATGAGTCGGTTTATAAACTGCTAAATAAAAATAAAACAAACAAATCTGAATGGCTGCTGAAAATATTCTATTATAAAGTTTTGACACTTTAAGAGGTGATCAGTTGGACTAATATATATGTTTGCTTTATTCACATGATTTTTTTATTAAATGAATCTGTAAATTGTCTTTGGATGGTTAACCAGACACCCAACTATTGAAAACCATGTAAATTTAAAAATCACTAAATCTAGCTTGAATGTATTATTTTATCCCAATAACTTGAATATAATTGGGTGAGATTTTTTTGATTTTCATTATACTTCATGGATGAAGAAATAATACAAACAGCTTCAAATGTCATATTTATGCCAGAAAAGGTTTAGATCTTATATTTTCTATTGTTTTGCCATTCATTTCTTGATATTAATTATAGGTCAGAGGAAATGTTGTGCCTCTGCTTACATTTAAGAGAAACAAAATTATCACCAGTTATTGTATATTTTTATTAAACAAGTTTCTTCATGTGACCAACTTATTAAAAATATCAGTTTTAAAAATAAAGAAAAGACAGTAATTTCTGGATTTATTAGAAAGTTATTTAGGTTTGTTTTATCCTTATAAAATAGATTCTCTTCTGAAATTCTTATAAAAAAAATTCCAAGAAACTGTTAGTAATCAGTAGTAGAATATTTTTTGGTACATTATTTACCTGTATATTTATAATTGTAAAATCTTTTCTTGCAGGTGTAAAATGTTCTCACTTTTAAAATGTATACCTATTATAGAAGATTATTAAGCCTAAGCTGAAGATAATTTCAGTCTATTTATATTCAGAATAATGCATTTCATGGCTTATACTTCAGAGAGCAATAAAATCATATTCTTGACCAGTTAAAATGATAAACTTTCCAACTCGGGTAATCTGACATTCTCTTAACATTAAATCTTTATTGATTTTCTGTCACCTTCAAAGTAAGCTGGCCCAAATCTTTGCAAAGCGAATGCATGCATGATTGGTGTGCTTCTTTCAGCGATCTTGTAGTTTAGCGTCCCAAATTATCAGTTTGGTTGTTGTGATGGCACTTGACGGTCACTTACAACAAAATACTAACTAAGCAGATATCAAATCTAAGTAAAAAAGGGGGGTGATGGGGTGCAGTCGGCCTCGGGCGCATAAAATTTCTTTGGCCTAAAATACTGGCAGCACGAGTAGGCGCCAAGTGCTAGAGGCGTCTATCATGTGTCTGAGACTGTAGGACTTTCCAATTAAATGTGGAAAATGGTGGGGGGGGGTTTAGAAAATTCCCTGATGTGAAGACTGGGCGCTCACAATAGCTAGTGCCTGGTAGGGAGGGTAGGTGGGGTGAGGTAAGGTAGCAAGGGAATTTCTGGGTTACGTTTGCCATCCCTTTAGCTTATACTAAATTGGTCACTGGTTTGTGCCCGCTTGTTTTTTGAAAATTCAGACATTTTTTTTAGTGATCACCCCCAACACAGCATATATGGGTGGTGGTGATTCATAATTTCCCTTGGAATGCTAGTTAACATTTCTTTCATACAAAAATGATCAAATAATTATTTATCTGCGATCTATACTGCATAATTTATAAAACTGGTAGTTGTAGGTATGTCCAAAAGTTTTCAACATGAAATGAACACCCTATTTTAAAAACGTAATTAACATTGTTTTATTAAGATTTTTCTTGTTTTTGCTAGAAAGAAAAAAGCCCAAAGTTTTGTCTAAAAAAGAAAAACAAATTTTCATTAATTATAGCATAGAATTGGATTGTTATAAAGTCAATATTTACTTACATAAACTTTTTACACTGTCAATTTTTTGGAAAATCTTCAGTTCTATAGTGTTTAATCAGAGAATATTATTGTAATGTTGTCTGACATTAGTGCCTTTGTTGTTTGTTCTTATCTGTTTAGCTATGTTTAGTTTGAATGTGTTTGGTTTACAACCATATTAGCTGTTTAGAAAAAGAAGCGGAGAGATGGAACAAAGACATGCTTACAGGGTGATTGCCTGTGAAGAGTGCCTTCCCCATTCTCACTTCTGGCCCGCGTTTTTGAGACCGGAAACGGAATGAGAGCTGTTGGGAGCTTGCTTCGGCATGTTTATTTGTTATTAAGCACAAACATTAATACATACATATATAAACATTACAGTTATATCAGATTTTTTCCAATTTTTCTTCTGTCTAATGACACAAAGATTTTGGTGATAAAATTATCTTTTATACAAGTTTGGGGCTTTTTTTCTTTCCTAAATTATAAGATTATTTGATTACTAGGAAAAACAAATTTGAAGCCATTTTTCAAAAAAGTAATGGTTGAAATAGGTATGTGCATGGTAACCACTGTCATCATGAACATCAAAGAAGTTGTCAGTCACAATAATGTCACAAATGTCATTCCGATTCATGATTTAAATCATTAATTCATTTAAAACTGTTCTTCCCTGTTTGATCAGAGAGTGAAATGTGTGAAGTTTATTTGCAATGAATGAATATCTTGACATGCTGAAAGCGTCTGCAAGTAAATTCTTTGAAAATTCTGTCAAAAGTATGACAGAAATGTTTTTACTCTCTTGTAGACACTAATCCTTTGCCGTTTGAAAGGGGAAACTTGTTTTCAAAGAAAAAAAATGTTGTTGCTAAATTTCCAAGATTACATGTTGCACTTTAAAAAAGTAAAAGTGCAACATGTGATAACATTTCTCAAGCACAAAAAAAAGCAGGAAAAAATGTGGGTGAGATAAAAGGAAAGAACCCACCCAAACAAACAATCAAAGGACATTTCTTGAATGAAAAACGGTTGGTGAATAATCTTTATTCTTGAAACTACTTGATTGGCACTTAAAATCATTTCTTGATTAAATACACTGGAAGTAACAAAAGCAATATGATCACCATTGTGTAAGTCTGTAATGTAATCTTGTGTTAACAAAAATTTCATTTTTAAATGAATATTACTGAACATTTCAATGACCACTTGTGGTGTTGCTATGACAATAAAATATTTAAATTTTTTATTTTCTTCCAGGCTCTCATATTTCCGCAACATCTTTATGATACTACAATCCCTGTTGTTGAGCACCAATGTGTCACACTTACAGTACGATTTTATGGCGCTGCCTTACTAAGTGAGTTGAAAAAAAGATTTTTCTTTATTTGTTTTGCAAATGGAAAATAAAGGATAAGACACCAGTGAATAGCATTAGCGAAATGGAAGGCCATTATACTGTTGATTTATCATTAATGTTATATTTTGTATAAACTTGTGAGAAAGGTATGTTCCCAAAAATTCATTTACATAAACATTGCTTGTCACAAATAAATATGTATCTTGATTCTTGAAGGAAAAGTGGCATGAGATTGGATTACAAGCTTATCATCTGTGTATGAGAAACAAAGAAAGATTAAAAGCACTATTTAAAATCTTTTTAAAGTGGCTTTATATTCTTACTTAGGTATGAATAGAGAAAACTGTATAATTAATGCAATTATGTGCAGGGACAGCCATTCTACATCTGCCATCTTTATTCTACAAATACTTTCAAGATGCATCTGTATTCATGATTAGAAAAAAGATATAAAAGTGTTAGTGACAGAAAATAATTGAATATTTTATTAGGAAAAGAAAATTGATGATATTCTACTGTTATCACAAAGTTGTAAATCCCATTCCCATTATGACCCAGTTTTGAAAGCATGATAACATTATAAAATCGACAAATCATGAACTGAAAGGCTTTCCATATTTGCCTACAACAATGTTGTAAAGATTGATAGAATGAAATTAAATTTTTACTGAATAATCCAGAGATAATATTGTTTAAAAATATCTAACTTAAAACAAAAATCTGCAATTTCATTTAGAACAACTTAATAAATAGACTCTACAAACTTGCAATATTTATTAAAGTTTACCTCATTGAATGATATCATTTTCTTTTACAATTTTTCTTTATTAATATTGTTGAATTATCTTTTGGCATTAGCCAATAACTTTCATATAAACATTTTTTTTTTAAAAGCCCTATTATCATTTTATACATATTTGGAGCCTGTGATAAGCAGAACCGATGACAGTTTTATTTTATTATACAAAATATTATTACTAGTATTTATTATTACTATGCTGTCAAAAATGACTGAATATGTGAAATTGATATTTTGTCACGTCCTTACTATTATTAGGTTTTAACATGCGACTACTGAAATGTTTTTATCTGATTCATTTCATTTTTACAGTTGGTTATTTAATTGATTTGGGGTGTCAGACAAAATCTAAATATACAAATACATGTTGCATATGTATTATAGTAGATTAATAATAATTATCTTAGCGAGTTTAGGGGAAACCATATTTTTGGGGTCGACTCTGGGCAAGTCGCACCACACCTTAAAACTTCACTGCTCAGGCTTACCACGCACACAGGCCCTGCTGCCTACTGCTGTGGAAAACCTTTCACAAATCTTTGTTCACAAAGCCAAACCATTCATTCATAAAAGGTCACATATTGTGAAAACTATCAGTAAAAACTTCCAAAAGGAGAGAAGATAGAACAAAAATATAAAAGATAATGACTAATGTTAAGATTTAGAGTCCTATTAGTCCTGACACTGTAATAGAGCCCTGTGGGAATTTTTGAGTTGACTAATGAAACCAATTGGACATGCTAGAGGGACCTTCAGTGAGGGGAAAATAACTTTGATAGACATTCTAGATCATTTGCAAATAGATTTTAGCGCCATTTTTCATTATGGGACATTGAAGAATTTCATCAAATATGGGCATATTGTATATTGTTGGAAAGGAAATTTCATGCTGAGTAAAGTTTATGAAAGAACCATATGCCTCAGAGCAAGTCATTTTGAGCTATTTACAATCAAATATCATAAACCCTTGTTTTAAAATGAAATGGCTATGTGGACTGATAGCTATGACATAGCCAGGTTAATTATTGATGGATCTGCTCCAAAATTCAATCACTTCTTCCATAGTCTATTTCCCATCCTTCCATAAAATTTCATTTGGAGATATCATTTGGACAGACGGAACCTTTGTAGCTATTGCATGGTGCGAACAGTTAGCTAGGGCGTAGGGAGATATTTTTGCATGAATCTGCTCCAAAATTGAATCATTCCTTTCCTAATCTATTGCCCAGTTTTCCACAAAATTTAATTGAAATTCATTGAACTTTTGTGTGGACAGACAGGGAACTTTTGGAGATATTTTGTGGTTCCTAACAGTTAGCTAGGATGTAGGGGAGATAATCGTGCATGGATCCATTCAAAGATTTCCTGGCTTCTTTCGTAGCCTATTGCCATAAAATTTCATTGAAATTCATTTGGAACTTTTGTGGACAGACGGAAAATATAAAAATTTCAGATCAGGGTGTTTTATTTAGTCCTGGCTTTTCTTTCTATCTGTCTGTCCACACAATATCTCAAGTTCCAAATGAAATTCAATTAAATTTTGCGGAAGGGTTGGCAACAGGCTAATTTTGTGGAAAAGAGTGAAATATATCAGGAAAGAAGTGATTCAATTTTCAGTGGTGAAAAGCAACTAAAACTAGAAAACACTAAGAGAGTGCATTGTCAGGGGAAATAATTTGGCATGGATCCACCCAAAAATTGAATCACTTCTCCGTAGCCCACCCTTCCACAAAATTTCAATGAAATACATTTAGAACTTTTTGAGATATTGTGTGGACAGGCATGAACTTTTGGCAATATTATGTGATGTGGACATATTACTACAACGATGGGGAGATAATTGTGCATGGATCCACTGCAAAATTCAATCACTTCTTCTGTAGCATATAGCCCAACCTTCCATGAAATTTCATTGAAATACATTGAGAACATTTGGAGATATTGTGTGGACAGTCATGAGCGTATATGGGAAAAAAATGGAAAAATATCTCTCAATCAAAAAAGTATTCCTTGGTCAGCCCCAACATTTAAGCAATTCTTCCTTACTCCATTGCCCACCCTTCCACAAAAATTCATTGAGTACCTTTGGGGATATTGTGTGGACAGATGGAAAGACAGACACAACCGAATACTTATACGTCTCCAACTTTGTTGGCAAAGATAAATTAAGATGGAAGATATACTAGTGAAAAAATTGATAATGATTGTCAAGGCTTAGACTAGCAGGAATACTTGGTGTTGCCTGGGTAAAAATAACTTCAAATATAACACAGGAAAAAATATATTCTTTAATATATTTCTTCTTTCACAACACATCAAATGAAAAAAAGATCATCTATATTATTTACACATATTTTGATGCACAAAATAAAACAAATGATGTAGTCCCTTAGTCTGACAGGGCTTCTGGGCACACAACATTAATGCTTCTCCCAATATGAAAAGGTTGTTCAACGATCCAACCATAGAATAACTAACATAGAGCTGGCCATGGGAAAAGCAGAAGTCAGGTTGAGGCCAGTGATCTTGAGAGATTGTCCTTGTGCCTTGTTATAATTTTAGAATTTTTGCCTGAAAATGGTTTTTGGGGTTGCGCATTGTTTTAACAAACAAAACAGAAAAAATCCAGAAGGTGCCAATATTAGTAAAGATTTGATTTTCTACCAACCATAAAAGCTCTAATAGCTCAATTGGTTGGAGCAGTTGCTGTACATAGGCAGGCTTCCCAAGGTAAAAGGGATGCGAGTTCAAGTCTCACCTAGAGCTTATTCGTTATTCCCAATCTGCACTGTTAACACACTGCTGTAGACTGACATTCTGAGTAGTTGCAATGAAAAGCAACTAAAATTCAGGTGAAAGAAATACTAGTCAAAAATTTATAACAGTTGATAATGGTTCATCTAATAAAAAATAAATCAAGATAATATTACTGCTTTGGATTTATTCAAGTGTTGGTGGATTTGCTAATGTCATGGATATGAAGGATAGCTAACCAATGTTTTATTAAACTTTATTCATATACATGTATGATAAATGAATGAAGCTTAGTTTTGAATGAATACTTATTATGTAACTTAAATCATAGCAGTGTACTTGGAGTTAAGTTAAACATACAAATAATGATTGAAAAATGTATAGATAGATTTTTGTAAGTTAATCTGAACAAGCTCTTTAACTTTTTTGTACAAGAAATGTAATCTCTGCCAGAAAGAAATGGTAAAATGGAAACGGGTAAAATAGAAACATTTCAGGAATAAATAACCATGAGTTGCTATATACTCGTATAAATAACAAGATGCTGACAATATGTTTCTTTTATTTAGACATACTGGAACATCTGAGCAGTAAAATTAACTTTGTATATCATAGAAACACAGGATTTATTTGTAAATCAATAGCAACTTTTAAGGTATGATGAACAGTCCATTCAGAAGATATTTCCTACTCAGTAAGTTTGAAATCAGAGAAGGTATACAGACAATTGGACTTGACAGCAATTTGAGTATTGCCTTGTATATATGGGAAATGGTTTATAGGTAGAGGATGTAGAAGAATATAATTAACCATCAATAACTGTCAACTGAATAGCCAGAGAGCCATTACTAAAATGCATCTGATCTTTTCAAGCTTTGCTGCTCCATTGGAGAGTTTGCTAATTACTCCAAGTTTTATATCTTGTTTGTTAATAAGTGAGTTTTCAAGGATAGCCTGCAGACATCCAATAAGAAGAACCCCTGTATAAATGAAGATACTATAATAGGATAAATCAGTACTAACATGTGCTACACACGGTTCTTTTCTAAATGGGATAAATAAAACGAAAGATTGCCAACTAAAATTATTTACAGTTTGTAAACTCTATCTACACACTTCGAATAAGATTTTTGTAAAAGGAGTAAATGAGAAGGATTTTAAATAGGTTTTCAGAGGGGGGTTCAATATGCAATGTAAGTTTATGTTAAATTAGTCACTAGTTTGTGCCCACTTGTTTTTTGAAAATTCAGACCTTTTTTAGTGAGACCAACAAAAGAGAAGTAACTTATTCATTGATCACACCTTTTTCCAACTTTTTAATTGATCACACTTGTTTATTGAAACATCATATATGGGAGGTGGTGATTCATAACATCCCTTGGTATGCTAGTTATATATAGAATGCACTAATTCTATCCCAATTTAAATTGGATTGCTGTGACAACTATAGAAATGCAATTATCTCTGCAGTTCCTTTTTCATAAATGTCACGCTGAACTTATTGGACTTGATATACACACAAGGTTTTGGCCAAGGGCATTCATTTCTAGTCGTGTGTGTAACTATACAGGTCTGGCTAGTCACTCAATAGAAACTGTCACATGACCAACATCTTTTGGCAGCATGCTGTGTTGGTGGTGATCAATGAATAAGTTATTTCTTGCTTTTTGTTGGGCAGTGATCACTAAAACAAATCTAAATTTTCAAAAACAAACTAAGAGATCAATTTAGCATAAATTGATTTAGGGGGGGGTTAAAAAAAAAACAGGACTTTTTTTTAGACATGAGTCAGGAGTAAATGTTTAAATCTTCAACCCTCTAGCTCCATTGGTGCGGCCTGTACACATGATATATAGATAGCCAGCTAGCCAGACCAACTTAAAAACTGAAGAAACCTGTGTTGACAGTTTCTAATACCTGTACCTAGATTCTTAGAATCATAATTTTCATCTTCACTAGTAAGGAGTTTCAACTTAATCATCATGTATATAATAAGAGCAGTGTCTGTCACATAGTATCAGTAGAAGCCATCAACCCCTCTCCTTTCCTACCCTGTTATTCAACTACCTAACTTTCTTTACTCCCCTCTCTCTTCCTACCTTTCTTGTCTCTCCCTTCCTACAATGTCTGTCACACATAGTAGCAGTAGCAGCCATCAGCTGAGCATGTTGTATACCTATGATTATTGTCAGTGAAGCAACAGGTCATGAACTAGTATTGATAAAAGATTAACTCCATGTTTCTACAGATTTTCTATATTAGAATATCTTAAAAATAAGATCTTCTGCTTACATTAAATTAGGGATTTACATTCTTACACCTTTCTAAAGTATACAAAAGCAATCAGAAAAGTGCAGAGTTTTCATTAGCAATCAATCCCTAATTATATTCTTTTTATTTGATAAAAATGTGTTGAGTATTGTCCATGAGGTCTGGCCCCAAAAATTGCTCACAAAATTTATGAAAATACATTTTGTTTTTGCTCAAGAAATCCCTATATCATTTATATTCAAATTTCAAATTTTTCTGACTGTTCTTTCAATTTCAGGTCTCGCCTGGGTTTTCTGGAGTACCCTTCATGCCATTGACAGGGACATAATAAAGACAGCTCTTCTCACAAGTATTATGTACTTTACTGGGCATGTTCTTGGTAAGCTGCATTTTATATCTTTATAAAAGGAGATTGGATTTTTGCCAGAAAATAATTATATATATATATATTCATTCTTTGATTTAGTTAACAGCCATTATCTTCCATGTCAGTCTTCAGATGTCGTTCTTGTATTGTTACCTCTCTTTTGAACAGAATTGCTGACTATTTTAGGTGAAGCCAGTTACCCCAACAAGCACTCTTCATTTTCTAAGAAGACACAGAGGAGGGGGAAATATTTCTCTCAAGAACAATTTACAGCAACAGAAAGTATTACTACCTTTTTGCCAGCCCATGAGATGCATATTTCACAAAAATCTTTGCTTTTTTAAACTTTTGCTTACTGCAGCTCATCCCAACCCCTCTAGCTGTACAGTCTAAACCTTTGGTGCCCTGCTGCCTATTTATAATACCAGCATATTGGATGGATGCAATGCTATATATATATATATCTTATAGAATCGCACAGAGAGCCATGGAAAGAGCAATGCTAGGGATAACTGATAGAAAAAGATCAACATGGATCAGAATGAAGACTAGAGTGAAGGTTATTATACAAATAATTAAGCAGCAAAAATGGAGATGGGCTGGTCACCTAGCAAGAAGAGATGACAATAAATAGGGATAACTAAAGAGATGACAATAGATAGAGCTAAAAAAGATGAAGGTAAATAGTAAATAGCAGTCAAAAATTAAATACTTCTTTGATGATGAAGTATTGTAAGTATATAAATATCTACAATTAAATTAAAAACATTTAAATATAGAAATGATGTTGAACTACGACATGAAAAATCAACTGACAAAAACCTGTTTAAACTGCAAAGATACCCTTAAATTTTATGTATCTTACTTTTGTTTTCATTTATGTTAAAACCTTCTCAGTAATTTGTATATCTCAATAATATATACTTGAATACATAAATTGTACATCTCGTTAAATTGTAATTGGGAAATTGTTATCAGTAAAGTGTTATCGTTGAATCATTGTCTGTGAATCTGCCAGCTCTCAAATACCTTGAACCTCCTTTTTAAATGCAATATGGAGGTCTTAACTATGGGATGAATCCATGATTCCCAAATGAATTACATTTTATATTTCTCACTGGAGAGCTGAAGAATACAAGACTATTCTCAGAGCAAGTAAGGCATTTGTGAGAATGCAATTACAAAATGTAAGAGATATATAGCATTATTAATTTTTTTACTAATTCCTTTCATTGTTGTTTCTTATTTTTGTTATTGCAACTTTATTTCTGATCCATGCTGCTTACTTAACAGTTGTAAAATGTAAGACAAGCTGTGTGTTGATTTCTTTTAAAAAATAAGCAACAAGGAAATGAAAATTAAACTTGTCAAAAATTAATAATGAAAATGTTTCATCTAGGAAATTCAGAAAACTTTAAGTCTAAGTGTGTCAGTTCATTTACTTGTTTTAAAGGGAAGATATCAATAACAATATCAATATTGGGGTGGATATCAATAACAAAAAATTGATATGGATATCCACCCCAAAATTGTGCGAATCTGTTATATTTCTCACAACCTGAAAAGGTAATTAAATTTCATTCAGATTTGTTTGCAGTGTTGAATGAAAGCTCTAACTACCTCATTGGGTTCTAGGTGTAAAAATATCCTTTTTTTTTATTTACCTCAAAATGCATCTTAAATCACATGTTTCTTTAGAAAAGAAAGTTATTTTAAAGCTTTCCTTCCTGAAAATATTTTCTAGAGAAACTTTTAATTTAAGTTAAGAAAAGTAAAAACACAAAATAGATTTTTGTTTGATCAGCAATCAAAACTCAATTGTTGAAGATTGCAAGCCATTTTGGTTAGAATCATCTGCATAAACACACTCAGTCCCATTGAACTAACTTAAATCTAACCTCTACTTGGAATTCCCTTCTATGTTTCATACAGAAATATGGATGAGAATGAAGTTAAATATGTTGAGCAGGTATTAGAAATATTTTCTCCATTTAAATTCTTAAAACAGGAAACATTTATGAATTCTAATTCAGCATTTTTTCAAAAACAGTGCAATTTTATTCAATGCTAAATTTTGTATCATTTCCACACTATTGTCTTCCCATAATGTAGAATTTCAGTTAAAAACTGCATTCATATAATAAATGATCAGATGATTATTATCTATCTTTAGTTGAGATGGGGATTCATAAATTTTGATATTTTTGCTAAATTGATATATATTTAGTGAGTCAAAAGTCATGCACTATACAAAGGAAATTGTTTTTGACATCATCATCCTTATGTAGCCATCCAATTTAGTGCCAATAAACACATTCTCTTTTTCTTCAAGATATATTCTTATTGAATAAATGTAGCCATGATCATCGACCTGACCGAACAACAAGCAAGGTGACGAGGTATTCTTCCCTGTTCACTCTGTTGTTTTTGTTGTGTCAATGCTGCCGGACACACCATTGGGCCTAGAACCTTGCAGATTCGCATGAGTACTCCACTAGACATCTTCTAAAAACAGTTTTTGGGAAATGTTTTTCATGGAATCTTTTTGTTTTTATTTACTCTTTTAATCAGTGCTCCTGGACACATCATTTGGTCTATAACCTTGCAAATTTGCATGAGTTCTTGACTAGACATCCTCTAAAAACAATTTTGACTAGACATCCTCTAAAAACAATTTCCTAGATTTGGGGAAATTGTTTAAATTTTTTTCTTTTTTGGAAACACATTTTTTCAGCAAAAAAAAATTGGGGTATTTTTTGAACTCTTGTATAATTGTGTCAGCGCTACCGGACATGCTACAGTTATTCACTTAATGGCTGATTTGGCATGTTTATTTTTATGTGAGAAATTAAAGTTTTTTTTGTTTTGTTTTTTTAAATTTGTAAAGTGTCAATTTTCCATTTGGTTTTATTCTTAATATTCTGAACAATATATCAAACTGTAACATGTAAACCAGAAGACTTTAAACAGGAGCATAGAATCTCCTATTCTGGCTGTGCAAGGAAACTGAACATTTTTACTTTATAAACAAGAAATAGATAATAGCATTTGTTGTATGAATATAAACATCAATAAATACATGATTATAATAAGCAAAATGGCCTGTCATTGTTTATAAACAAGACAGGTGAGGAAAAGAGGGTTATATCTTTTAAATCTTCTATTAGGGTGGTCGGAAAGTAATTATGTATTTTCAAAAATGAGATAACAAATGCCAGTGAGTTTAATTAAATACTATTCATCAATAATGTAATCACCATCATTATCAATGACAGCAGCCTAAAGGAAAGGCAAATTTTCGATTTCTCAGTGTTTTTATTCTGAAAAAAAGTTTGAGACCTTTAACAACTTTGTTTCTGAATGTTCTGCCACTTATGAAATAAATGATAATCTGTAGAAATTTGTTGAGTATGGGGGATGCGGAAGGACTTCCCATCCTAACAAAAGTCTGCCTTAGTTGGTTGGCTTATAATTTATAGCAGTGAAATACGTAATTACTTTCTGAACACCAAAATACATAATTACTTCCAAACACCCGAATATAATGAAACATTTGAATGTAAAATTTCATGAAAAATGCTTCGTAGTTTCAAGCTTATAGATTGGTCTTTAAAGAGAAAAAAAATAAAAACAGATGTAAAACAAAACCTTAAGCTGTAGGTAAATTGAAATTAAAAATTAGCATAATATAAACCTGAAATCTGAAGTAAGATGAATATTTGCATCTCTCAAAATTTATGAAATAGTTTTTATAAAAACTCTTATTCTCATGAACTTTCTGTTAATACCCTGGTCCAGATTGTCTCTGTTGCCATAGTAATTGTGCATAAAATAATTGCAATATCGCTAATGCTGCAATCCTTTGTTCATGTGTGTGGGTGTGTTGTCTGGAATAATGGTCTTTTCTGACAATGAAATTGATGACTGCTTCCAGTGGAAAAAAAAGTTTGACACTGACACAAAACAGGACTGGAAGAAATTCTGTTGCTTGATGTTCTGGATTTTCCCATTCCAATAGAATGATGACACAATGCTGACTTTTGTTGTTCAATCATTGTTTGCCCACCAAAACTACCTGGTTGATATTATCCTTGCTAAAATTATTGGCTGTGGAACCAGTAAGCGCAATGTTTTGTCTGCTCTATGTGCATTCCTCCCAGAAATGATTTTTGTATTTCATGTTTTCCTCACACAAAATACACAAAATCTGTATACCTAACTGGTTGATTAAATTTAAATTATACAAAAGTCTACATTTTGATATTTTGACTAAATTATCACATCTATGCAATGTTCCCTCTAATGTTTTGTTGTCATTATGCGCAAAATTCTTATGTTGTGCAAATTTTTTTCCTGTGACGAAAGTATGTGCGTGTTATTTTAAATTCGATATAGTGAATCAATATTTTTTTAATAATAACTTAGTAAGCTATCTACAGAATTTGAAATCTTTGGTGCGCACATTAATTTCCTTTGTGCACGTGCACTGCTTAGAGGGAACTATGTCTAAAAGTACCATCCTTACTTAATCTCTTTGTAGATAAGGCATATTCTATAATGACTGAATTTTTAATTGGGAAGCCTATTTATTTTTATTCATAAATAATGCCAAATAAATCAGACATAAATGGAATTCATTAGCACATTTTAGGTGTGTTTGATCACCACAGATAATCAAGTCATTTTTTTCTGAAATATTTCTTATTCATTTCTGACAAACACTAGGTTTAGAATTTCTTCTCTTGATAGATTATTATTTTTGCTTACTTTTATTTGATTTGATTTGAATATCTACATTGATGTTTATTGTCAATCATTTATTTAATGTTTTTTAATATATTTTTACTAAATGAAATCTTAAAAGGATAATAAAGTTTGGGGATTTTTATTTTAAGATTTTGTGGTTTAATTTAGGATTTAAAAACTGAAGTTTACATTAATTGCTTGAGGTAAAAGTGAAATGTTAGTAAACTTTCTTGATTTTTAAACCTTAACTTTTGGGTGATTGCTTATAATTATCACTTATTCTGGAGATTTTTGTCCACTTGAATGTCACTCTTGATCAATGTTCCCTCTAATTTTTTATGGCTTTCATGTGACTAAAAATCTTGTGAGCAACTGATAAGTGGAGAATGCAGAAAATATTTTTACTTTTGAGATAATCATTGATTTTTTTTTTTGTCTAAAATTTATTAAACTACAGCCAGTTACTTTTAACAAAAAAGTGTATAATAAAAAATCTGGTGTATTGATTTTTTCTTTATTATTTATTCTTATATCATGCACAGCATTAAAATTTTACAGCGTGGCATAATTTTGTGCACAGTCATGCATTTTAGAGGGAACACTGCTCTAGATGTTTTACTATTGTTCAAAATAGCATTAAAAGTTTGTTAATCTGAACTGATTTTTCAATATCACTTTTAATCTATTCTACCATTATAACTGGTAAAAATTATCACTTATACTGGAGATTAAATATTTAGAGTTTTGCTTTTATTCATTTAAATACAAAGTCATTTAGATTAATTAGTAATTCAAAATCTTCTTGCAGGTTTTAATAGATTTCAAATAACTGCATAGTTAAGACCAACCTTTCATTCATTTGTCTACACAAATGTCATTTTTTATTAATATAAGCACAAAGCAAATAATTATATTATAGGTATCACACACAGATCTCAAAAAGCAAAATGCTTTTTCATTCTAAGAACAGAAATGATACATGGAGCAGAAATGATTATATGATAGTCTACCAAAGTTAGTTTGCTCTAAGAGTTCACATATTGGGCTATTAAAATGTTACACTAGCATTTAAACTACACGAAATAGTTAAAGAAACATATTTTTTTAAAAAGAGAAAAAAATCAATTTTTACCATTTCAGATTAACAAAATGCTAACTGTTTGTCTTTGCAATGTTGATAAGGAAACATAGTGTTTTGTTCCCTTGTGTTCACCTGCTAAGTTCTGTTTTGTCATGTGATGTTGCTTGTCTGTTGTTGCAGTTACATCTGTCTACATGATGATCTCAACACTCACAGACACCACTAGCCCTATTATGTTGCTGGTGAGTGCAGTAATCGTCATCTCTCCTAGCTGTTACTTTTACTGGGCGGTCAACAAGGAAGGCCGCACCAAGGAAGGACAAGGTTACCATCGATTCCAGGTACAGTATTCCATCCAAGCTTTGGAGGCCATTTTGTGTACACTCCATTTTTAACTCCATTCACACACAGCATGTTTCTCATTGATGTGTGTGCACATGCACAGCACATACATAACACAAACTTTACAGTTGAAATGAATTCATGTGTGCACATGTGTACATCAATATATTGAGATATAAACTCCATTTCTATCTCTCTAATATATATTGTGTGTGTAAATAGATACTATTGACACAAAATGCTAACTGAAGTCAGTTCACTAAAAAAAAAAGTTCCTTAAGCTTTTAAAGAAGTCACTAAATACTAAATGAACCGGAAAATGATCAAGAAAAACAAAAACACAAGCCTATCTGTTAGGACTTTGGAAATAAAAATATCAGCCTAACTAATTCTATAATTGTAAGTCTGAGTACAAATTTGCATAATACAGAATAATTTCTATGAATTAAGATAATGAAAAAATGTAATTGACTTATTTCAACTGAAATCTTTAATTCTATGAAAAATTTCACTAATTTTATTCTATAAGACTAAATTTACTTTTAGCCACTTGTTTATATGGATGGAATACAACACATTTAATTATATATGTTGATCATATGAATTTAACTTTGCTATGAGCATGGTGTGTTTTCTGTGCCTTTGTAAGTAAAATCCACAAAGATGTTGCTTCTATAAAAATGTTATTGGTAACGGGACTAATCTGAATGCTTGACTGTAAACTCATGAATTTCTTATGTAGTATAAAGCAACAGATATTCTGAATTATCTATTTCTTATAACATGGAAGTTCTAGATCCTTGCACTAAATTGGAACGCAATGTTTTTACATTAATATTGAATTTCACTTGTTTTTTTTAATAATGTTTTACATTTTTTATTAATCAATCTTTCTGAATCAATTTAAAAAATTCTAATAAAAATTAACCTTTTGGTTTGAATTAATGTTTTGAAATATTTTGTTAATGAACAGCATCTAATTATTTCAAATCTCTGATCATAAAAATTCATTAGTATCCTTTTAAAAACATTTTTTTGAATGTCTGAAATGCTTTTACTCTTATGTGATCCCTTCAGTTAGCACCTACCGAATGAGAGTTACTATATAGGGCCAATTGGAAATTCTGCATGTCAACTTCTCTCCCACAGAATGGGAGGAAGATTTTTATCATCATTCTTGCTCCTTTTTGTTCTTTTAGAAATTTATCTCTCTCATTTGAATTCTATTTTGCATAGGGTTGCCATATCTTAACATTCACAAAAGAAGACATTCCCAGTTATCGTCATAGTTGTCAATGCACATTAATAATATAGCAACAGTGGCTAGATTATGGTTGAAAATTGCTAAAATGCCTTAAATGTAGGGCAAGAAAAACATGCTACAGGGTAAAAAAAAAAAAGACCATACAACAAAATCATATACTTTCAACATTTCATTCATGGCTGTAATAGCAATAGAAAAAGAATTTGGCTGAAGAACATGAAAAAGCAGTACATGACACTACATGCTATTATCCCTAAAACTGCTAAGTTGATAACACTATACAGGTGTCCTCTCCTCTCTCACAGCTTTGCTCTCTCTCTCATTATAATTTCATGCTTTTTTTTCTATGGAGAAAATGATAGAAGCTGAAATTCTGGACTTTTGAAGAATTTTTTAAATTCCTTCCAGATGAAGATTTCAAAACCTTATCTGGGGAAAATATGGACGTATGGCAACCCTAATTTTGCACATACCAATAACAACTCATGTGGTTGGATAAAAATGTTGAAAGGGTGCAGGGTGTTTACTTTTGTACCAGATATTACCTTCATTTTTCAAAATCAACAGCATTTGAAAATATAAACTCTCAGTTATAATATTAATTATTTAAGATATCTTTCAATTTGGAAACTTTGTTTCTCTCTTATTTCATACTTTCAATTTCTAATTGTTCATGAAACTGGATAAAAGTCTCTCCTCAAAAGCACATACTAGTGAATAAAGATATTCGCTCAAATATTTCCTGTGCCATATTGAACAGTAAATGGAAATTATTTTTAAGGCTCAAATATTGTTTTATGTCATTTTGCCAATTCTGCCATTTTTTTTCTCCCTATAAATTAAATTGACACATATCGGAGATTTTGTAATTACTATGAAAGTAATGATCAAAATTGTTTTTTAAGCCTCAAAAAACTCCTTGAAACTCTTTGAAATACAAAAATTATAGAAACATCCTGTGAAACCTTTATATTTGATATAGAAATATTTAGTTAGCTATCAATATTCTAAAAATCCTCAGTTGAAAATGTACTTAATATAAAATGTGTTGAGTTTCCCATTCTTTGCATCCTTTGTTTGCATCCTTTGTTTGCAATATTATGTTTGTACTTTTCTTTGCATGCAATGTTTTGTTTTGTTTTTTTGACTTGCTTGAATTTCTGTCAATTTTAAATCATTTATTAAGCTTAGATATCTCTTTGCTATGATGGAAAAAAAACAATTTTGTTAAGTTATGTAGTGTAGTAATTATTTTCAATTGATTATTAGGTATTGTACTTATATTTATTGATAACAATGCATGATAATTGCACTGATCATCGCTTAATTAAATTTTATCAACTGTAAAGTATTCATGAGAATTATGAAAATGCTTTGTTCATTTTGACTTAAGACATTCATTTTTAGCTGTACAATGCAGCAACTTTGATTAATATGTTCTTTTCATTGCATATTTAGGAAATTACACTCTATTGATAAAATATATCAATAATCTTTAAAATTATGGTTTTTATGATAGTAAAAAATTGTAAAAAAAAACAGTGCAGTGTAGGTATTAATTTATTCATTTTGATTTTATATTAACTTTTCACATACATAATCTTGTGATATACCTGAACACATCATCAATGATGTTTCTTAGTCATTGGGTGTTCTGAGCCTTTCAACAATCAGACACCTTCACCTAGCAGGGGTTGTTCGAGCGCAGCTAGCACTACCCCACCCACAGCTCTCCTCTACTGATCCACAGCCACCTTGAAGCAACCTCTGTTGCCTCAGCAGCCAACTTGGTGGCCCTTTGCCTACTGGCACCTTTGATGCCTGCAAACCCTCAGCATTCCACCACATGGGGCCTTGCACCTCACTCGCCACCTGTTGCTTTGACTTTCTTCCACTAGCTCAGCATACTTTGCCCACTTCCTCTCATTGGCCTTCTCATTAATATTAATTGTATTAATTAATCTAAATAAGAACAAATTTTAGAAGCAGCACTGAGGAAATGTATCTACATTAATTAAAAATCATTCAGAGATTTTGGCTTTAAATTCAATAATGTTGATACTGATTCTACCAGTGACTGCCATATCAAATGGTATCAGATAGATTTGGCATTAAACTAAAGCAATTCTGAAGTATCCCCATGATAAACCTAGAAAAGATTTTGATTTAATCATATTGTAATAAAGAAATGTATTGCTGACTTACTTTACCTTTGACTATGAATATAAAAATGTTGACAATATAGATTTGTTTAGATTATTGAAAGACTTAATTGCTAATAAAATAAGATGTGATACGAATCTTAGAAACAATTTTATTAAAAAATTAGATTTAATGATAATTGGGCTTAAACAAAGATTGAAGGGGAAACAAAAATTATTTATACTTTTTTTTAAATAAGAAAGGGAATTGCTTTACTTGGGAGGTGGTCCTAAGTAAAGCAATTCACTTTCTTATTTAAAAAAAAGTATAAATAATTTTTGTTTCCCCTTCAATCTTTGTTTAAGCCCAATTATCATTAAATCTAATTTTTTAATAAAATTCTTGTAAAACGTCAACATTGAGCTTGGTTAAGTTTCAGTATTCAATATATCTTCAGGTAAAGAGATAATCATATAATATTTCTCAAAGAAACAACAACAAATAATTGGTATATCATTTAATAATCTTTTTAGTCATTTTAAGTCTCAAGTTAAAAAAAATGTTTTTGTTTTTTGTTTATATCAGGAATTTAAGGATGTAATATAAGCTTCTAATGATATAAAGAGACATTTGTTTAAGGCTATATTGACAAAGTGTAAAAGGTGTTGCTTACCATTTTAAGACAACAAATTCAAAGCACAATTAAAACATTTTTTTTAATATCTAGATAAAGAGATTTTATAAATAAAAATCCCAAGTAATCATAAATTAACCTTAAAAACAAAAATATATTTTGTTTTTGATCTAATACAAGTAATATGTCTTCCAACTCATTCTTCATAATCTTTTTATTTATTGGTTCTGAGGTAAATTTCATTGGTTAATTTTTTTACTTTACTCTTTTGTACTCTAAAAAGCTACAACTCGAATGTAAGTGAAAAATGTTGGATCACATATTATTTTCTTGTGTTTGATGTTTGAAATTTGTCTTCTTTTTCATGTATTTATTTGTAAAAATAATTATTTCCATTTGGACCACACCTTGCTCAAAATCCTGTATCTGCTCCTGCGAGTAATATATAAATCATTACTAATTGATATTGTAGGGTTATACTATTGTTTGATTGTACTTGGTATTACAAATTCTCTACCAATAAGAGTCAATTCGGGTAGTCAAGAGTTAACAAATATGACAAAAATTTTGAATTATATCAGATTGGTAGGGAAATTTCTGAACATTTTGTGCACTAACAAAATGTTCTTATTTTTCAAAAAAGAAACAGAATAGTTATTCAACAACATCACCATTGTTATTTATTACCTTTTGCCAACATGTAGGCAAAGTCTAGATTCTTTTGTGATAGAATATTTGCAGTGCTGTTTTGTCATTTTGCAATTCCTGATAATTCAGGAAGTTCTGCAAGGTGTTATAAAGGCATCAAGTTGTGCAGATGTGGCAGAACTTTTTAATCCAACTGCCAAAGATTTTCACAGGTTATCTGTTCAATGTGTGGTCTGTCAGTGGTTTCGTGCAACAGGTGGATTTTGCACAATTGTTGGCATTTCTTTTGACAATTGCCATAACTGCATTTTTGCATCTGTGTGCTACACTTCAGCAGTGATAGTCTTGTTTGGATTGAGCAGTTCCCAATAAACAATGCCTGGAATGTCCCACTACAAACAAAGTATAACCTTTTTCTGATGCAAATCTGTTTTTGACTTTTTCTGTCCAGTTTCATTTGTATGTCACATTGATGTGCAGGAACCACTTTTCATCATCAACTTGTGACGATGGTGTCCAGCCATGCTCCTGTACACTTCAGAGAAATCAAAGACATGCACACATCCAAACATTTCAGTTGTACATCATTTTCCAAATTTAGAGACTTCACTGATTGCAGCCAAGTAACTCGGGATGATGGTGTGAGTGTAGTTATACTGCTGCACCATTCCTCTGTTGGTCAACTGTGGACTGGTTTCCATGACCTGATCCAGCTCTAACGATTGTCCACTTCAAGGCCTGTCTGGTGTTTCAAATTTTCTGTGCTGAAACTTGCTGAACTACTTGTATTGTCCTACAGCTGATAGTTCTTTCTCTGAATGCCTGGTTTATTCTGTATGTCAATTCTGCTTTGAAATCATACAGCAGACACATCTTCAACTGCTTGCAAGAAATCATCTTTTTTCTGACACTACGAATTAAATTGATGATTATAAACGCTAAATCTACTGTGTATACCTTGAATTAAAAAGGTTTGCAAACATTTTATGCCAGGAACTTGTTCTAATGTTGAGGAACTTTCTTACCAATCTAATATTATATTCTAAAAGAAGAATCTAACAAATATTTCTGATAAAAAAGTTTCTTCCTTCACTTAAACTGTATAGCAAGTAAAGTAATATCTCTCATGACAAAATATAAAGTAAATGTTTTCTTAAATCAGTTTTCAGAATAATATCTATTACACACTGTTACAATATTCATAGTTTGTGTGTTAGTGTCTTATACTTAATGAAAAGAAATGACTAATTTATAAATGGTCTGAAGGTCAATTATCGTTATTTGATATGTCCAATATTTAATGTGTTAAGAAATTGATTCTGATATAAGAAAGAAATGATGGAAGCAGATCAGATATATTTTTACAAATAAATAGCTAAACTTACTTTCAGATTTTCTCTCAATATGTAGTGATCACAGAAATTTTTCTTTTTCTTTAAACAACTAATAAATATTTCTAGTTTTCTGCCCACTTGTGAATTTTGTAATTAGTAAAAATAAATATTTCTTTTCTATAGTTTTGAAACGGGTCATTAATATTCAAATGGTTCTTTGGACAATTGAACTCCTTCTTGTCGTTTGTGTTGTAAACACAGCATTTCAGCCTTCTTCAGGTGTAAAATCTGAGTATGATAGGGTAAACAGAAGTTTTATTTTTAAAGGGGGCTAACCTTTATAATGCAGAGCCCTCAACAGACACAAACCAGACAAGACACAGAAACACCAGGGCACTGCGTTATAAGGGTTACCCCCTTTAAAAATAAAACTTCTGTTTACCCCATCACACTCGGATTTTACACCTGAAGAAGGCAGAAGAATGGATCAGCTAAAACGTTGTTTACAATACAAACAACAAGGAGTTCAATCGTCCAAAGAACCATTTGAAATATTTCTTTGTTTCGAAAAGATTTTTCTCCTTGATGATATTCTTTGATATTGTTATCTTGATCAATAAGTCTGACACATAGTTATTAGCTGAATTTGATCTGAAATTTTCACTATATAATATTCAATCTATGTGATTAATATTCACCATTAAATTAAGTACATAGACAAGGAAGGAGATTATGTTGAAAAATTCTTTTTTTTTCATTTCATAATTAGGCTATGGACTTATTTATTTACCTCTGTAAATATATGTGTGCGTATATAGGGAAAACCGTGGCACGAGAATTTTAATTTTACATCATTTTTTTTTTTCTAAAATTGATTTTGAGGCTGTATGAATGTGATTTTAGTTAAATGTTTCTTTTAGTGTACGTAACTTTTGCCAGTGAATGTTTGAGAGATTTTTTAATCACTTTTTGTAATAGTCTACAATTCAACTTTAAATACTTTTTAATACAAATACTTTCACTCTGGTTTAGTATGTCAATGGATAGTGTGTAGAGGAGTTATGATTGGATTAAAGATGGACGATTAATAAGAGACGAGACAAATGTGGTTTAGGAAAACACCTTTATTACTGTGCTGTGTAAGTAAGTTATGTCACACAAAGGGACGTACTTCTCTGTAGTATTAGCAGTGGCAACTCTATTAGTTAGTAGCAGTATTAATATGATTATGTAACATCATCCTTTTTTTTTGGATAAGTTTTCTTTGAGCTTGAAGGATAGGGAGAAACAGTGAGTGAGTGTTTTTTGTAGGAGTTGAGAATTTTTTAATTTATTTTTATTTTTTTTATTTTTGAATGGTGTAGGAGGATAATTTCTTTTATGATCTTTATTAAGGTAATTATTCTCAGTATTCTGCGGCGGTGTTTCTGGATTTGTCGATATCGACCCGCAATGATCCGTTGTGGGCCGGTATTCATTTGGTATGATGTTTTCATAATCAATGTCTGGAGTTGCTCTTTTGTTCGTGATTGCTAAGTATAATCGAGGTTGTTGTAATTTCTTAATTATTTTACCCTTTCTATTCTAATTATTTTCAAATTTTATGCACACACTATCATTTGGCTTGAGTATGGGTAATTCACGTGATGAAAGAGGTTTTTTTATGATGGTTTGTTTGGTGTGTAGGTTTCTGTTCAAGAGTTGTTTTGAAGGAGATGGTACTCCATGTTTTAGTGGTGTTGTTGTACATAAAGCTAAGAGTGCCAAATTCGGATCATTATTATTCTTTATGGCTTTTTTGAGAGTTTTCTTGATTGTTTGAATGGCTCGTTTTACCATTCCATTTGATTGAGGGGAAGTGTTTTAAGTGGATTTTAAGTATTCAAAGTCCCATTGTTTGGTGAATGTTTTGAAATCATGATTTAAATTCAGGTCGGCTGTCACTAGCAATGATTTGAGGAATGCCGAATTTTGTAAATGTGTTTTTTAAGCATTTTATGACTGTAGCAGATTCGCAGTCTTGAATTTGATGTAAGTCAAAATATCTTTTGGTCTAATCCACGATAAAAGATTTGCAATATAAATGAAATGTTTGTTCTCACGTCCATGGTGTGACAGAGATTTCATGAGGATGTAATGATTCAGCCGGTTGTTGATTATGGTGATCAATATATATAGAACAATTGCTGACCATGTCCATGATTTGAGAATTCATGCTGGACCAGTAACCACATTCTTTGGCTCTTGCTAAGCATTTTTCAATACCTAAATCACTGGTATGGATGAGTTGTTGAACTTCCATACACAGTGTTGGGTATGATTATTCGTGTACCTTTGAGTACGAGTCCTTGTACCACAGAAATGTTGTTGTGGATAGAAACATAAGATTTAAGAGAAGAAGGGATATTTTCTATGTGAGGCCATTTATTTTTTGTGTATCCAATGAGTAATTGTAAAGTTGGATCTCATGTAGTGGCTTCCTGGTATACATTGAGTTTGCTGTCATTCATAGGAAGACTTTTGACAATGGGGTATATGTAAGTTTTCATATATGCATCAGATGTTTCAGGATTATTGTCCTGGAGATAAGCTCGAGATAATGTATCATCAACAATTGATTCACGACCTGGTATATAATTCAGTTCAAAGTCATAACATAAGGCTAACAAGAATCTTTGTATTCTTGGAAGAGATTTAGCAATCGTTTTTTTTTAAATTGTTTTAATGGCTTGTGATCATTATCGATCATAAAGTAAATGCTATGGATGAATTTGTGAAATCTTTTGCAACCAAAAACTATGCTGAGTGCCTCCCTTTCTAGGAGACAATATTTTGTTCAGTAGGAGTGAAGAAAATGTGACCGGTAACCATTTGCTGTTATGATTTTGTTTGAGGATAGCTACGATTCCATGTTTACTTGAGTCAGTTGTTATTTTTGTAAGTTAATTTGTATCATAGAATTGTAGAACAGGATAACTAGTAATCATCTCTGAGTTTTGTAACTGCTTCGATTTGAGGTTTATCAAATGACCAGTCAATGTCATTCTGAAATAGAAGTAGGAGTGTCATTACCTCAGAGTAGTTTGGAAGAAATTTGCAGAGATAATTTGTCATGACTAGAAATATTTGCAAGTCTTGTTTGCATTTGGGTTGATGATAGCTTCAACTTTGGATGGATCGGATTTTAATCCTTCACAAGTGATAAGGTGACTCAGATATGTGATTTGAGATTGAGCAGAAATACATTCAATCTCTCTAGATGCTCTTCTAGGATATTAGACCATAAAGATGGATGATTAATAAGAGATGAGACAAGCATGTGGTTTAGGAAGAAGACACCTTTATTACTCTGGTTGTGTAAGTGATGTCACAGCAAGGGACATAATTCTCTGTAGTATTAGTGCTAGTAGTAGTGGCAGATCTGTTAATTAGTAGCAGTATTAATATGATTTATGTAACATTTGGGACTTCTTTGAATCATTCAATCTTATTTTGATTCACTGTGTGCTGGGGCACAGTGGATCAGAAATAATTTTTTTAAAAACAACTTATATGAAGATAAGAAAGTAATATCTTTCTAACCTATTTCACAGCCAACAGAGTTGATCTTTCTTTTCATTTACCCAAAAATATCAGTAAATTTACCTTCTACCTACTGTGCCTCGGTTTCCCCCATATATATATATATATATATATTATAATAATAATAATTTATATTTACAATACTGCACTGACCAGAATATACATATTTGAACACTTATACATTGTATTTTATGTAAAAATCTCTTAAAACATGATCTGATCTAAGTAATTCAGGCAATTGTATTTTATCACTAAATACTTAAAAGTATTCAATTTAGCAAACTTGGGAATTGTCAAACAATATTAGATTTAACGTGTTAATATATTTAATCATTTTAAACATTAAATAAGCTTTCTGTTAATCGCTGCTAGCCACAAAACTGATTTAATTCTGGATTTAGGTTATTCATGTGTTTTGGCATTTATATGTATCTATGTATCGGGACTTCGCCCAGTCCTAACTGTTCATAGTAGAAACTTGAAATTTATGCTAAATTGGTCACTAGTTTGTGCCTGCTAGTTTTTTGAAAATTCAGATCTTTTTTAGTGATCACAGCCCCACAAAAGAAGTAACTTATTCATTGATCACCCCTTTTTCCAACTTTTTAATTGATCACCCCCACCACAGCATATATGGGTGGCAGTGATTCATAATTTCCCTTGGAATGCTAATTTAAATTTCTGTTCAATTTCAGAATTTCTACAATAATTTAAAATAGATACTTCTTTAGTCTAAAGTATTTTACCTGTTCTAATTCTGAATATTTTATAAAATTAGAGGTAGATTTATGCTAAAATTTTAGAATTAGAGATACTTATACAAAATATTCAATGATATTTGAAAAATCCCATCCAATATTTACATACATAGATTATAGATGAATGGTAGGATTTAAATTATGTATTTACTTGATTGAATAAAACAAAGAATCTGAATAAAAAGTCATCAACTTTAAATCTCAAGGATCTGTATTCATTGTATAGATTTTTGGAAGAAATATTAAATTTACAATTACATGAATTAATAAATAATATTTTAATGGCATTATAAATAGTATAAAGTACCGTTATTATTTCTTTGTCTTTAACCTGAACTGTTCAACAAAATAATTTGTTCATTCTGTTTCTATAAGAAGAAGCTGCTATGATTCCTTATCTTCTGAAATATAAACAGTGACTCTTCTTTTTGTTTACTGGTTGCTCTAAAGGGATTTCTCTAATTTTTCATCCACATTTGTTGTAAATTTTCACTCTTTCATTCTTCAATCAATCATTCATTTTTGTCTCATTTTATACAAATAAATATTAATTCTTTTGACTATCATTTCATTCTAAATCTTCATCTATCTGCTAATTTGTCTGCTTTTTAAATTGTGGTAATTTGTGAGTCAGTTATTCCATTTTGAGCAGTCCTGCCAATTTTATTTTCCTTTATCCTCATTGAGTGTGGTTCAGGACTGCCATAAAATTGTTTCATTTCTTTTTCACACTTTCCACTGAAAATCATCTACAAATATCCATTCTTCAGATTAATTTCCATATCACTTTATTCTTCAGACATCATCTCCTCCTCCTCAGCTTAATGACACTAAGACATCTATCGTCAGTGATTAACATTCAAAACCTGTTTGTACAGTTTTCATCTTCGTTATTCAATTTGCTTTTTTTCCCTTTTTCATGACTTCTATCCATTTGGTAGCATAGATCATCAATGTTCCTCCATGACTTTAGAAGACTGAATTTCTATACACTTTTCTTTTTCTGTATTTCCTTATTCCAAGATTAGTATTTCTTTCTTCTTTTTTCTTCTCTTGTGACAGGAGTGAAAATTTAATCGGGTAAGAGAATTATATTTTCTGAACCTGAGGAGTGATTATTATTTTTATAAAATGTAAAGATATTTTATTTTGAATATATGCAGTTAAAAGCATAAATGATTCAAATGTCTGTGCAAGAACATTGTAAGTGAATGATTGCAGGTTTGTATATAATTGTCAGTGAAAGTGAAAGTTGCATGTGATGATCAACAGGAAAACAAAAGAAAATTCTTTTTCTCTTTTTGGTATAAGAATATATTTAAAAAGAAGCAAGAGATATCTATTTTTTTTTCCTTTTAAGTCATTAGCAAGATTAATACTATTAAATTCCATCAACGCCTTTGAAGCTACAAGAAGACAGTTGTGTATTTCGAAAGGCTATATTTATTTCTTGCACAAGTCTCTTTTTTAAAGTTCAGTCGCCAATCACTTTTCCCTTCTGACTGATAAGATCCTCTGATTGCATCACACACTTTAGATAGCTTGCATGCCAAAACTGAGTGCTCTCACAGTTAATAGAATTTAGATTTTAAGCTTGTTTGGGGTTTTTTTTTATAAGCTGTAAAAATCTTTGTTCAATTAAACATATACATTTTAATGCACCATCAGGTAAGTCTTCTCAGTGGAATGAAAAAGATTAGATAATCTTTGTAAAATAAAGTTTCTAACCCCAACCCACCCACGGAATAAATTGATAATATTGCAAAATGACCATAAAAACAGGATTTACATTATTTATTAATATAGACAATAATAATCTTTAGACTTTGTGTGAACTTAAAAATATTAGAAACTTCTCACTAGGTTTTATTGATTCTCATAACCTGGGGTCTGTCCTCTATATTTTGTGAAATTATATTCAGAAGAGAATAGTATCTGTTAAAGTGGGTTAAAAACAAAAACTACCAATACTTATTAGGTGATAATATAATCTACAGTAAACTTTGTTTTCTGTTCTGCTCCTTAGCTGTATTTATTCCTATCTTTTTTATTTTCTTTCTGCACATTTGAACTTAGAACTTAGAACTTTCCATACCATTTTTATGGTATGGAAAGTTCTAAGTTCAAGTGTGCCATTGCAAACATGTGAATGTTTCTTGCTTCTCTTGTTATTTCCTGCAAAAATAGCCATTCATTTCTCATTAATTCAGTGTATTAATTAATACAATATCTACATTGCTTATGCAATTATTTTTCAATTAAGCATTAGTTTAATATATTAATTAATACTGTACTTGCAAATTATTCTACTCTAAATGTTATACAAGTTTCAAACAAAACCTTTTTCTTTTATAGGAGATTATCTTATTTTAAAAATGGAAGGCTCAAAATGAAAATCCAGGAAATTAATGAAGCAGAACATAAACTATAAAATTAAA
>VCCN01007085.1:18070264-18095664 GCA_006491835.1 Architeuthis dux | reverse complement strand
GGGGGGGGTGCACAGTAGGCCCTGCTGGACCCCGGCCGTATGGTGGCTCCTGTGGACAGGCGATTTCGTTTGCTGGAGACTGGCCTATGATTGGTTATTAAATCGCTACTGTATCGTTTAATTTAATTCTTGAATTTCTTTGGAGGGTAGCCCGTGGATCCTATTCGTACAACTTTTTGTTAAAGTGAGTTTAAGTGGACCCTACAAGGTCTGATTGCTGTCTACTACTTTGTATGGCTCTTCCAAACCCAAGAGTCGAATTGTGCTTAATCTTCGACATCGAGCTTGTTTTGCTTTTGACAAATGGTCCAGACTATCTTAATCTGGAGCATTTGTGAAAGGCAAGACAATTCCTTTTGTTTCTTGCTTCCACGTGCGACCTTTCATGGTCGATGTCTCTCCAATTTTATTTATTTTTAGGAGTCGGGATCCTACCTTCTCATTTTAACTCGGCTCAATTCAAAAAGATATTTATAGTATACAGGAAACTGTATACTTAATTAGATAGCGAGGAATTTTACTTATTGTTAATTTATCAATACATGACGATGCAGATATGCAGCACGTGTGAACCAGGGCAGAAAGACTTTCTTTTTTAGATTCGTAGAAATTATTTTTCTTCCACGAAATGTATAGGAGACAAATGAGGTGCATTTCATCGAACGCTCAGATAAAAAGTCTTACTATCTATTGGATGGGAACGAAATGAAAAAAGGCTGAGGTTAGATACTATGATATGTATAATGCTTCACACCACTCCTTACCTGACTCCAAGTAGCAATAGGTAACAGCAGCAGGAAAAAGCAACGCCCAGAGCGAGAGGAGGAGACGGAAATTCTTTTGTTGCCTGTTTGACGACATTCAGTGTTATTTCTATTAACCAGACCTCTGTAAACGGACATACAAACGTCTAGTATTTTGCCAAGAAGGACGCGTCTACTATCGCCCAACAAAACTTGAAGTTATAATATACGAATGGTTTGTTTTTTTTAATTTAAAAATTTCGATCTGTACGTCGTCTGCAACCCGAGGAAAGCGCGTGTACGTAAACATTAATTTTCACCTTTATTCCCACGCCTGAAATGTCAGCATCTTATATTTACGAATGGTGCTATCCAAACTAAACACAGACTTGTAACTTTAAACGATGGTGTATTTATCATCACTAAGGCTACGAGAAATATTCGATCACATCGTCTGCAATCACTTTTAATTTAAAAAAAAACTGTCTCCGAGATCGTTCTACTGATTCCTCACTATAGCATACAATGGAAAGTCAAAAACTTCCACCACCACAGAATGGGATAAGCGGTTACTTATCGTACAATCATTACAGGACGAGACGGACATCCTTAGAAATTACTTTGGAAGAAGAAACATCTTTAGATGGGAAGTCAACATTTTCTAACTATCACAGTCGTGGCCATTTCGTTAATAGCACAATCACAGCAGAATCAGTGTACAAGTAAGTACAAACCTTTTATTTATCATATGAATGGAAATCAAGAGGGGACTTTCATAAAAAATATGTTATTCTGGAATATGTACGAGTTTGAGGCACACCTCAAAATTGTACTGGACTTGTGAGGTTAAGGCTCATCTGATAATAAGCTGTACAATTGTTTATTGCTTACGATACAGTTGACTTCATGATAGGAATTTCAAATCATGTAAAAAGCACCAGCTTCAATCATGCAAACCGATGAGTGCTAAGTAATTTTGTAATTATATTAGCAGCTAGCAGACTTCACTATTTCCAATACAAACAAGAAAAAGAACAGACTGTTCAAAACCTGCGTCGTTGTATATACAATTTTTGACAGCATTTGGCAACATTTGTTTCTGTAATAAAACTATTTGTTTCCAATTGATTTTTCAAGTTAATCCCCGTTAAAACGTCCGAAACAAAAATAAATAATCATTGCATCAAAAATAAAGAATATCGTCCGAAATGCAATATAATTCATTGGAAAATGAAAAAGTTATAAATAAATATATGAAGTGTATACATTAGTTATAAACACTGTATAGTCTGCTTTCTTTCTTGTACTTTCTATTTTTTTATATCACAAGGATTTTTTTTTTTAAGGGATAATGTGACGTTAAGAACAAAAATATTCCTCTTTCTATATCCTATCTTTACCAACGCTATGGACTGATTAAAAAAAGTCTGAACGAAAAACCTTGTCATCCATAGAACTGTCGACTTTCGTCGCAGTTAAAAACAGGTAGAGAGATTTGAGCTTTAAATCGTACAGCAGTAAATATGTATTGCTCAAACAAAGCAAATACCTTTACAAACCTGCACAATAATTCAAATATTCGGGTCAAGCATTTTTAGCATACTATCAAAACTAATAACCTGAAAAATCTGCAAGTCATCAAATTCGTGGATACACAGGAAAATGTAGATGGTCGTAAACGTACAGAGGAAGCTTCTCATAATCACGGATGATGTTATCAAACGGTTATTGTTATCAAAATCAGTCGGTTCTAAACACTTATTAAAGTGATCACAATAAGAGACTTCCTCAATATACCCATTGCTTAATGTTATCAGCCGGTTATTGTTATCTAAAAGACCCTGTCCCAAATTGATTACAATAAGAGGCTGCCTCTGTATTTTGAAAGGCATAGGGTTCATACGTGAAACATATGTACATTCTAAGTTTGTTTGGTGCTGTCCATGTTATGCTCCCATTCTTTCTCAAGGAGATTTACATTCTGTCGAATCTGCTTTTTACGACAATTGAAGGAAATGAATAAACATAAGGGAACACAAATCTAAGTTCAGCTCTTTTGTATCTTAACTTAATATTATTCAACTATAGGATCAAAATGTACGTTGCATTTAGCTAAATACCAGAAGCACGGCCGTCTCAAAACGTGCGTCTATCTGTGTGAGAATTCTCAAGGAGCAAACAGATATGGAAGAAAGGATCAGAAAATATCGTAGTTTTGAAGTCACTGTTAACTGGACCGTGTATAGAACCTATGGCTCATAGTTAAAGTATTTTGTCATTTTCCTCGGTTCGTAATTTGGAGAAAAGGCAGCATTTGAAAAGGAACTTGGTGAGAAAGTACAAAGATTGTCACAATTCGTGTTTAACCCTGCCACGATCAGATAATGAGCACATCCTTTATATCATAAAGCCTTTCCCGTCTTCATTTTCGTGTTGTATATAAATACGAATTTATATCAAAAGTTCATTATTTTTCCTTAATCCAATCAAGTAAATATCTGGCAAATTCAATATCTAAAATGTCTAATTAATACTATAAATATCTAAAAAATAAAATGAATTATATGTAACCTCGACCTGTTTTTTGTATATGATAATAAGAATGAGAAAGTTTCATTGGATTTGTAAGCTTTTTAAAGAGACATGATCAACCTTCTAAACACCAAATGGATTCGTATGATTAATATTAACGTTAGGATTATCATAAAATGTTAACGAAATTACTCATATATATCACAGGTCATCAATCAATACATGCAATTACGCAGTGTTTAACACTGCTCCTTAAGAGAACAAGGAAGGACATTTTGTTCTGATTTGAAATTATAGTTTCATTCCCTTAATCAGCATAGGTATCTGGAATCTATCTAGTTTGTGTTTTCATCTCTGCTACTTGAGACATTTCCAACAACGTACCAAAGATTACAGGTAAATTTGGATATTACATAACGTGTCACTCTAGCTTACTGAGCGCATGGTCAGATTGCTACATAGGTACGTGACAATATGGCCACGTTAGGAAGTGTCCGACATTACTAAATTTACCGCTACCCCACCAATCCCCCGCTTAGCTCTAACACCTTTCTGTGGTCATTTTCGTTAGTCCCCACTACACTAAATAATTATAGCTTGGTTAAGTTAGTCGCTTTGATGTGTGGCTTCCACATAAGTTAAGCGAAAGAACCTACTGGACCGTATTTCCGTGTTCGATTCGCTTCTTAAACGAAACGAAAGTGTTCTGTTTTTTAAACAAATTGTGACAAGCAATGAAAATGAATACTTTACGACAACATGGAACGTCTTCATCTAGACAAGTTGATGCGGAGTGTTATCTACTATGGGCTCCTTCTGGAGAACCGATCGATTCGAACACGTACTGCTCCCAATTAGACCAACTGAAAGCAACAATCGACTAAAAGCGCTGGTATTAATTAAGGATAATGCAAGACCTCATGTTTTCAGTAACGCGTGTACTATTCTAGATTCCCTTTTTTGTTACCAAACTGCGATTTGCCAGAGGTCCATCCACCAAAGCTCGAAACTTCATATATCACCCTAAAAGAATCCGAGAAAGGGTTAATCACAACAGATTTGGTCATCAGCTGAGTGGGAGAGGCATATTATACCTAAATTGTGACATGAATGAAGGCAGTTTTTACAGTTTCCCCCCACTACAGTCTCCTTTACAATTGTGCTCTTTTCTTCGCGATCTGATTTCCAAAGCGTTTAAGCGAAGGTAAATGTCAAATATTTTCTTATATTTAGTTACCCACGAATACTTTAACGGATAATGGCTAATTGAACTGCAAATCCGTTATCATAAAACGCCCGTCTCTCTCTGAAGAAAATTCAGTGGGCGTAGTTATTTTGAATCTTAGTTTGAAGCAGTGATTACCGTCGTCTTAAGAAAGTGGTTTGAAATTGTACTATATACACAAGTGACCACAATATCCTGCTTCATCTATATATCCTTCACTTAATGTTAGCAGCCAGTTATTGTTATCTAAAAGACCTTGTCCCAAAGTGATCACAATAAGCGGCTTCCTTTATAATAGCCCTATTCTATCATATACGCTTGCGCTAATTCCTGACCAATGACAATTCCCTTTTCCCACTTTTCAATGCATTGTTGTACATGTTACAGATTGAGTGCCGAAACTAGCTAGATCAAAATTGTAAAATTCGGTGTTTAAAGAGACTTTTCCTATTAAATATTTATTTTATTAATGCAGAAAATTACTAAAGTTAAACAGAGGAGTAGTGGTAAAGTCAGAAGGAAGCGATAAGAGAAACCGGAACCTTGCCTATTTATACCATGTTCAAATGCAGTCGGCGCTATAATACAACCATGGTTATTGTTTAACTTTATTTTCTCTAGAAATCATTAGACTGGAGGAAAGTTCTGACATTCTTTTGATAAATAATATATAAATAATTAAAAAAACTCTCCTACTGAAACAAGAACCCACCTTGCCTTTTATTTCATTTACCATAGTGACTATCCTTGAAAAACAAAACAGCATACTGTGGCGAATGTAGGGAAGCACATCACAATCAAAAAGAAAAACAGAAATATAATGTCACTGGCTTTATTGTATCTGAGAATAAGCAAACAGAAATGACCAGATTTTGTCTCCAGAAATTCAATAGCTAGCAACATAGACGTACGAATTCGGGCAAAATGTGTTAGATTTCGGGCAAATCAAGCCTTTCCACCCCCAGCAAGAGTTCCCATACGCCCATGGCCAGGATATTAGTGGTGTTTTCACTTTTTATTAAACTGGTAGCTGATACAATCCAGGTTAGTCTTAACGTTTTCATTTATAGGCTGACTATTATCGATTATAATTGCTTTCACCACTTATCGCATTCATAAACTAGTACACAGAACGTAGCGAAGTCCCCAATCTCACAACGATAAAGATGATTTGCAGCTTTTAGGAAACAAGAACAAACAAGAAATGAGAATACTATATTTTGTCCTGGTTATACGATCAAAGTGGAAAAGGGTCGATTAAACACGTGGAAGGTAGTTCAAGGCCAAATAGCTCGGCTAGAAATGAAAAATAAGAAGTCTTCGATAACAATAAACATCAATAAAAGCATCCACAAGTAGTCTATATGTATTTTTAAAGTACATGCCTTTCGCAATAGTATTAACGGGCGTTGTAGAACTCAAAACACGCCACTTACTATGAAATCGAATTGCGATATTTTACTTCGAGTAACTACACTTATATATAAATAAATAAATGAATGAGAGAGACAGAGACAGACCATGAGACCATTTTCCCAGCGACTGGTGTTAATGAACCTCTTTAATCCGGGTAAAATGAAACATTTCCATGATCATCACACTATTGTATGCTTAGTGTACTTATGTTGCTGGTTATACATATAAATGCCAATGATGGTGTTAATCATAACCACGAGCCCAGCCCATATCAATTCTTTTAATTAAAAAAACAAACAAACAAAAGGGTTGGAGGACCGCGGTGTCTCAGTGTGTAAGTCATGTGACATGTATACAGAGCCAAACTAGCTCTTAGTGCAAACTATGCAGCCGACTAGGGCGGAGACCTCAGTACTGACCGTTCGGGAGAAATATTTCAAAGAAGATCAAGCAACCGTGTGCATAAAATCCTTGCGCCAATATTAAGTCTCGCCTAGGGCACAGGGAACCCTCATGCCGGCCCTGCATGTATAGTATTAATACGTCAACTATTGATGATATGAAAAGGCAACGCTACAATGTATTGAAATTCTACACTAAAAGTCCACAAAGCAGCTGAATATTACAACAACAACAAAAAACAAACTATGAAATATGATAAAAATAATGAACATATACGAGTGATGATTGAATTAGAGACTAAGTTATCGCATTAGAATGTACTTGATATGGAGAATTACTTTAATTTGGGCAACAAATGGAAAATTGGAGTTTATGTATGCAAATATACGCGCGCACGCACACACACACACACACATCTAGGTACTGACCAGGCTCGACGTTGTTTAACTTCGGTGATCGTACGAGGACCGTTGTATCCAATGCAATTTGGTCATAAATAAAAAAGATGGTAAGTCTACATTTGGGGGATATTTAGTATTGATGAACAATGGCCAGCAGATGCAATATTTAGGACGAATTATTTCAATAGAGATTATTGAATTCTCCAAGGTTACAAAGATAGACATTATTTCACTTTGCTTATTGTAGACTGTACCTGTCACTCTAAAGATACTAGGCGATTTTTTTCGAAGTATCACGTTAAATAAACCGTGTGTTACATTTTATCTCATGGTGATATGAATAAATACATAAAGAATAGACGAAAGGTGGTATATCCTGAATCACCTAGTTATTCACTAGTTGTGTGAAACTAATTTCTAAAGCATGTCCTTACCTATGTTGATTTTAAATGAAAGCTTTCATGTTTTTCAAGGCCATGCACATAAGAGTGACTCACATGAATTGTCTTAATATACGATTTACTTGTTTTTCTATAGATAAGATTCATGTATTTTGAAACTACAAGAGAATACTTTTAACAAATTGGGAATTTCCATGATATTTACTATTAAAAATAAATTTAAAACAACTTTTCGTTTCTTAGTCATTTCTGTAGTCGCTAAATGTATTGGGACGAGAGAAGAGGAAATGTTATCTACATAATTAGTGATCGTTTATTTAAAACAACAGTGTTATCTTATGGAGACGTTGACATTAGTATGTGCATCTTTATGTACGAGAACACATACTTACATAAATGTATGCATATATAACACTGATAAGTAAACCAGCGAGAAGATATGAGCTTAAGACTTATCACTAAATAACACTTTTAAAACAACTTAAGAAAAAATAAACTTAATTTTGCATCAAGTTACAAATAAATATTTTACGTGGAAATTCTCACACTGTGAATACGTACTTAAATGCGAAGAAGTTTTTTTTAATAGTCTCGACTCAACAGTTCCAATAAAAAGAAACGAACGGCGATATTGTCCTTCCCGTGTGGACCAATCAGGATCTATAAAATCTTTTTTTAATTTAGTTATCTAGAACAATCCGGTGAAACAAAATTCTCATCGCCAGTAACTTTCATCTCTATATTTGGCAACTGCATGAATGTCAACATGATTGTTATTCGTCAGTGAAAGACAACGATAGGAATATTCTTGCTGGATATTTCCTACAGTACACAAGCCATATGGGAACTTTATTCAGTCCTTTCTTATTTTTGGACATTATGAAGGAACATTAAAATTTATTGCAATGAACTGAAACAAAAGTCGGTTGGTTGGATAATAGAGTCACAATTGAATGGACGAGTCGCTAAAACTCGTTCATTCAGGGATACACGGAACTTCATAGACAATTGCTTCTCAAGTGATCTGTGTCCTGTCTAGCCATTGGTTGAGGTGTCGTTCATGAAATACGAGTTATGGATATGGGATACGAGTTCAAATTTCGTCGGGAGGTACTTTATTTTTGCTACACGCTTCTTACTTTAACAATCGAGGGGTATTCTACCTAGAAAGTTGTGGTAAAAAAGCAATAATAAGTCAAAGTTGGAGTTGACTGTCCCCCCCCCCCCGTAACAAGAACAACACCAATACTCACTAAATTTAGGGGGGTAAACTCTTCACTGTTTGTCTATCCCATCACGTTAAACCAAACCGATATATAAAATTAACATTACTCTCCCGTGATTTGAAATCACGACCAAGTGATTACTAGGCAACTCTTACCAACTGAGCGCAAACTGACAAGTCTTATATATCTACGAATTTATTTATTATATATACAATACAAAAGTTGCAGTAATCATCTTCAGTTGGAATAGAAGTAGAGTTTGACCCTGCAACAGCCAGGCTTGTTATTTCTGTTAACACTTAAATCTTCATGCCATCAGGTATCGTTTCCAATAATCTTGGTTTTGAGCAGTGAAGAGCCTGGTGCCTTGGATGTGGTTAAGGTACCCATAGGTTTGACTAGCAGATGATCTGCCCTAAGCAAACACGGATAACCCCAACTGTGCCTCCTTCGATCGCTCTTATAATTATTCCAAGTTGATTCGTATTTTTCTGGCATCAGTTCTATTTCACCAATGACTTTCAAGAGCAGAGCATATATTTTTTATAAAACAAGATTACCACCAGGAGAAAAGGAAATTACATGTTAACCCGATTCGATGAGCTTTGCTTATCTGGATGTATTGGTTAACTAGTCACCCTTTCTGAGCTGTAAAGATTGAATCAGCTTACTGATAAGTGGCGTCGTTCAAGCAGTAAGGAGGATATTTGATATATTTGCATTACATCAGTCACGCATAAACTATTTCTTTTATCCCTTTGGCTATAAAGAAATGACACGGCCCCCAACCAAAAGGAGTGGCTGCGTTCATGTTGAATAACTTGTGTTCAATATAATCCAAGTAAAAGTATTGCGTATTGTCGAACTGCTTTCCCTAAATATTTTATTTGGATGCCAACCCAAACAGTGATCATAAAAAGGTTTAGTTCCTCCATGACAGTTCAGTTCTGTTCTATTCAAGAATGCAAACTTTTTAAGCAAAACAAAGGTGATATTGTGGAATGGAGCCAAAACAAATATTAATATTTTTCACTACATAATCCACCACACCCACATCACACGGGTTGGTATTTATTTTATAACTATCGCGGATCGTACAAGTACACATTATCTGTAGTAAATATGGGGTTTCAAAAATGTGCACTAAGCCAAAATCTACAACAGTGAACGAGCATCGATGCTCGTTCATTGTTGTAAATTTTGAGTATTCATTATTAAATAACAATTTAGCCCATAGTTAACCAAGGATTCGTACCTTTTCTTTGGACGAGAAGGACCTGTGGAAATTCTATGGTATAGGGGATCCAGATACCCCCTACTCGGGCAAAGCACAATCAAAAATTCTTTTTTAATTTCAAGATAAAGAAATTTTATAAATAAAACCCCAAATAAACCCAAGTTATCATGAATTAACCATAAAAACAAATTATTTTGTTTTTCATCTAATATAAGTAAGATGTTTTATTCTTTATTAGTTCTGTGGTAAATTTGATTAATTTTTAAATGCGCGAGTCACCAACTGACTGACATACCGAAAAACTCTCACCCACTCTCGTTTCCTCCCACTCCTTATATATGTCTGAAAGTGCAAAGGGGAGAACTTGCGCACCTATGGTCTGACTTTCAGGCTTGTTTTACTTTACTATTTTATCAATTCTAGTGCTAAAAAGCAAACGCAAGTGAAAAATGACGGATCACTTACTACTTTTGATGTTTGAAATTTGTAAAAATGAACTTTCCCATTTCGACCCCCCAATAATAATCTTGGATTCGCTCCGGGGTATATCTTTACAATCGTCGTTTATTAATTCATCAAGGATTGATGAAATAACGCAATTATCTTTAATTTTTTAACTTCAGGAAAAATATTCTTCTCTGCTGGACTCTTGCTTTAACTCTTATATTTTGCGTTGGTGGTTCAATATACCTTGGGCCTAGTACTTTACAATCTTGTTGAAAGATCAGCTCTATTGTCATTGAATGGTGTAAATGTTTTTCCTTGAATCTTTAATGGATGTGTGGATAGTAGGTTACGTGTGACTGTATATATGTGGGGGGGTGTAGGAAGCGTTACACACATCATATGTACTTATGTAGGTAAACAGAGAAGTACAAACAAATGTATAGATTAGGATATTGCCTAATTGCCATTATTGGAACAATCTATAATATCTCTAATTGGTCAGCAACAGTTATGAAAATCATAAAAAGACATCTGGTTTACGACGTCATCTTGCAGTGTACAAGCAGTTTTCATTAATATGTCTATAAATAGTTAAAAACATTACGCAATTTCACATAATTAACGTACCGTAAACCGGGGTAATATTGCCCAACGGGGTAACTTTGAACAACATAAAAAACTGTTTTTATGCACAATAGCCGGCATTACTCTTATTAAAAATACATCTAATTTGGGTTTCAACAGAAAATTATGCTATTATGCTCGGTTTCCGGTATAATGGATCTGCTTGGTGACTGAAAGAGTTGTGTATTTATCACCCGGCGCCAATGGTCGGTATTAGAGTTCAGGTAAAAGCCAGGATTTCGAATGCCGATTTTCAAGCCTGGTAGATCATTTTGACTTGAAAGATTAGGGCAACAATCTTCTTTTCAACAACGGGGTCCTGTGCCATACTAAGCTAAGCTTAGCAAATGTCTATTTTTAATGCAGCGTTTGCCTGAAACTCTAGATTTGTCCAATTTAAACTTCGACAATATGGAACGGTTATAATCTTTCAGCCAACTTATCTGTGATATTTATGAATAAAAGGTAATATTTGTTTTTCATTTAAAGTCCACTTTCTCCCCACTCTGTTCATCATATTCTCTTTGCTTTTCTCACTACTCTTCTCAGTTTTCTTTACCTATTACGACTATTTTACATCCTGCTTGTGCGAGCGGTCGACCTTCACTCTTGACTGAGAATCTAATGTTTATCGCTTTGGCATTGTGGTGCTGGGGAGAAGTTTTCAAGTTGTCTTCCCACCACCGCAAGGTAACTGGGCATTCCCTGATGTCAGCGATAAATGCCAATATAGTAAAAGTAATCTCTGCGGAAATCCTGTTATGAACTCAAGTCACGTCTTCTAATGCTCATCGTTTTTACATTTATCGTATTTTTCTGTGTCACAATTTTCTCAATCATATTTTCATTTGTACAGTGTATTTTGAATAGATCCTTTTACTATAAATCTCAATACAGGTTTGCCCCACTATCCAAAAGTGGAGTGTTCCTATAAAAAGAATTCGTAGGTGGAAATGGCGTAAAGCGAAGAAGCAAATACCATTAGGTTATATGGGGAAAATGTTGAGCGTTCCTATACATAAAATAGGTGATGAGCATCGGTTGGTGTGGTGGGAGGTACATAAGACTGTGGGAGAGAGAGAGGAAGAGGGTACACAATGCCTCTACAATGGCTCGCTGCAAAACAAACGTTGAACGCTATTTTCGCTTTTCGCCTTTTTTCGTAAAAGCAAAAAAGTGGCGTAAATCGAACATTCCGAAAGGTGGGGGATACTTTTATATGTGTACAATTTTTATTGACCAACTTAATAAAAATATGCCACACCAGCCATTATGTGAATCACCGTAGTTTGTCCAGGATTTTAAAACGTCTTGTGTCAGCGCTACCGGACACACCATTTAGCCTAGAACCTTGCAAATTCGCATGAGTACGCCACTAGACAACTTTTTTTTTTTTTTAATTTCCAAAAATCCAAAGAGCGTTTAAAAAAATTTTTTTTTTAAAAAAAGATGTCTAGTGGTCTACTCATGCGAATTTGCAAGATTGTAGGCAAAAATGGTGTCCGGTAGCGCTGACAACAAAAACAACCGAGTGAAAATGGAAGAATACCTCGCCACCCTGGTCGAGTTGGCAATCGTGGCTACGGTGATTCAATATCCCAGATACAATCGAGAAAAGGAACTTGGTAGTTCAGCCTGAAATAAGACTGAAAACGAGGCTAGCTCACTCCTCTGATAATCCAACAAACAGAATAACAAAATGTACGCAGACGATGAGTGGAGGCATTGTTATGAAATGTCTGATTTATTTGAACAACGCTATTTATCCTGACAACGTGCCATTGAGAAATGTGGGCTTTTATCTCTTTAATACGCTTGCAATACGTAACAATTTAACGAGATGTACAATTCATCTGGATATACAAATTACCGAGACGGTCAAAATAAAATAAAATTATAAAATAAAACAAAATAAATTTCACAATCAAACACTTGTTTTTATTTACGCTACAAAACGTTAAGATATATAAAATGTAAGTGGTATATGCCAGGGGCAAGCAGGGCCTACCGTGCACCCCACCCCATGATCCTATGAGTAGGGTACAAAAATGTTCCTTAGGATTTCCTCTTTCAGAAAAAAAGATGAGAAGAACTACCTTATTTGCATAAAACAAAATGGCCGCCAGCACACACCAAAACAGAATTTCATATCTCGTCACTCAGTTGACATATCTGAGTACTTTAAATGGCTAAATCATGGTTTTCAGACATGCAGAATCCCAAAATACGCTTTATTTTATCATAATAGTAATTAATTTATAGGTATTTCAATGGCCCAAATCTATGGATTTGATTCATGAAAGAGAAATACATATACACACACACACACATATATATATATATCGTTAGAAAGAGAACTTTATCAGCTTTCCAAAGGTGTATGTTCACAATTTGTATCTGCTGGGCTTAAACAGTTACAGCCCATGGCGTGAAGCTAAGTATTCACCATTTTACGAGAAAAGTACAGTCCAAAGTCGATGGATTGTGTATTTAATTCTCGATGGAAGTACACACACACACACACACACACACATATATATATAGTTAGAAAGGTAATTTCACCAGCTTTCCAAAGGTTATGCATTTGTATCTGTTGAGCCTAAAAAGCGACAACCGAAAACGTGAAGCTAGACATGTAGCATTTTTCAAGGAAATTTAATTACAAAGCACAAATTCTATGGATTGTGGAATAAGTTATTGATGGAAATATACATATAGTTAGAAAGAGAATTCCCCCAGTTTTCGAACTGTGTATCTTGTCAATTTGTATCTGGTTTAAAAAGTTACAGCCCCAAATACACCGTTGGAAAGCTGGTAAAATTCTCTTTCTAACGAGATGTAGCTTTTTAATCCCACCAGATACAAATTGTGAACATACACTGTTGGAAAGCTGAGGGAATTCTCTTTCGATATATATGTATATATCTTCCTCATTAATTAAATCCAGACTTTGGCCTATAAAGTATACTTGAAATTTCCTTGTAAAATACTGAAATACCTATAAATTAATTACTTTTATGGTAAAATAAAGTGTATTCCTCATGTCTGAAAACAATGATTTAGCTCTTTAAAGTACTCAGATATGTCAACTAGGAGACGAGATTTTGTGTGTGTGCTGGCGGCCATTTTGCTTTAGGCAAATGAGGTAGTTCTTCCCAACCTTTTTCTTGGGAACATCTTTTTTCTGAAAGAGGACATCCTAAGGAACATTTTGGTACCCTACTCATAGGATCATGGGGGGTGGGGTACGGTTAGCCCCTCTGGCCCCCGGCAGATTAAACAGGTTTTCGTCAGTTGATTTTTTACGTCGTAGTTCAGCGTCATGTTTCTATTTAAATGTTTTTAATTTAATTTTAGATATTTATACTTACTTTTATGACCATGAAGTATTGTAAATCATGATTTAATTTTTTACTATTTACCTTCATTTTAATTTTTTAGTTGCTTTTTTTAAATCAGAAATTACGATGAAGGTAAATTATTTATTTATTGTTATGTGTGCTTTTTATTAATACACTAAAAAAAAGTTAAGATACATAAATTTAAGGGGTATCTTTGCAGTTTAAACAGGTTTTCGTCAGTTGATTTTTCACGTCGCAGTTCAGCGTTATTTCCATATTTAAATGTTTTTAATTTAATTTTAGATATTTATATTTAACTTTTTGATGATTTTTACACAACAAGTGTGATAATTTGGGACTAAACTACGACGTGAAAAACAGCTACTTAAACTGCCATTGATATCCAATTTAAGTTTCAGGTGTAAGTTATATAGATAAAGGTTTTTATTTTTTATTTACGCTAAAAAGGTTAAGATACATTAAATTTAAGTTTCAGATGTAATTTATAGATAAAGGTTGTTTTTTTTAAATTCATTATTTTACATCGATAAATGTTGGTAATTTGCTGTCGGTAAATTGTCGGTGAATCGTTGTCGGTGAATATTCCGCGACCCATGTAAACCAACGATATCTCAAACTATAACTCAAACCGATGCGTCATAGAACAAAAAGTATTAACCGAAACTGTTACAACCAACAAATGGGGGTGGATACAGAATGAAATGAGGCTAGCAGATAACATTTGCTAGTGGAAAGTGTTTAGAAAGGTTTACATTAGTTGATGAATATGAACACAAAATACGAGCGGGGTTGATTATAACAGTTCATTTTTCTTCAGCGATAGTGGTCGTCTCTTCTGACAGCCACTTATTTACAGTGAAGACGACATTTTTTTGACAACACAAGTAAAAAGATGTTCGATATGTACTCAAGTTAAAAATGGACAACGTGGCCGCAATTCCATGCCCTGAATACTGAATGTTGTCTAAGTTTTGGTTGGCCAGCACCAATTTTGGCACAAAGCCAGATTCGTGGAACATTAGTTGAGGGGAGAACCCGCTGGCAATGATATGCCAGACTGATATCCTTACAATCATTCTACGACGGATGCTTATGTCTTTGGCAGCTACATGTATAGATATTTCCGCAGGCTATTTTTTAAAAAAATGAATACGCTACTAGCTAAAACCCGTCCGATAGGGCAGTTTCCAGTTAGTATCTATATGTATACAGGTCTATTTAACGGAAAGTAAGGGTTTAGTTTAGCATTATATTTACAGTTAAATAGAATCCCCTGAAACATTTTTTTCTCAAAACTTTTTATTTTAAATATTCCCATAGGTTCATTCAATATGCATGCCAAATTTGATTGAACTGCACCAATGCTTAAGGGGGTGGGGGTGTCGCAGCGACAAACAGAGCCACTTAAAAAATATATATAATAGAAAGTATTGAAACCCAATCAGAATACACTGTTGCTATTCATTATGGTCAATTGTATGCGAGTGTTTCTTTAAACGTTACGTTTTATTTGTCTTTTCGAATGAATTTTTGCAGACAGTGGAAAATCTTTTAATCTATCATAAATATCAAGTAGATAAAACGTTGCATTGCTTATATCAACCGGTAAATACAGAAAATGATGGCATACAAGACTCCTCATTTCAGCAGGGACTATTAAGAAAAAACGAATTTCCCTGAATTTTCACTTACCAACTCCTCCTTAAGTGCTGGCCAATGTGGGGTTGGACAACAAAGGTTACATGTCCCCTTTGAGGCATTTTTGGGGAAAGTAGGGCCTTAAATGTTTAATACGGTAGTTTTCAACATAAGCAGTTAATCATCGAGCTCTGGATCAGTTAGAATTAGTACGTATTTGGAAGAAAATATTGCACTCCTAGAGAGCAAGTTATGTCGCTAGTTTGTGGGGATTGATAAGCGTGAAATTACTTCGCATAATCCAGCTTCCTTTAAGCATATGTCCACTCCTTTTACTAATTGCGGTAAGAGGAGGAGGAAAGGGGGATGTTTCACCCGAAGGTCTGGACCAAGTTTCATATCAATCTAATATAATACGGCTGAGAAAATTGACATTTAACATATTAGGGCTCGACCGAAAAATGTCTTATAGAGATTCGTGGGCGTATCTAAAAAAAAAAAATCGTTCTTTATTAAATAAGTACTGAAAAGTTCATTAAAATCTAGTAATTATTTGATTTTTGGTAAAATTTTAAACGAACCATTTCTCAAAAAACGTGTTATTGAAACACGAACTTCAGCCGAATATCTTTTTCACTTTAATGAAAATTTTAAAACGTATTGCAATAATTTAAATCTCTTTGCAGTTTTCGAAAATTGGAATGGAAACTTCTTTTTTTTCAAAATGCGTTCTTTATTAGATAAGTACTGAAAATTTACTTAAAATCCAATAATTATTTAATTTTGAAATCTAGGTTTTGCCGGGTGAAGATTTTGGACAAATTAAGTTTTGTTTACGATTTATCGGCCAAAAATTGGCTCCAAAACCCGATAGTTAAGGAAACCACTATTTAAAAAAAAAAAATTGAACAAAATAGATGTTATCTTAATGACATCACATATTCTATTCCGACATCATAGCAGCTGGTAAACATCCCTTTCCGCTGTTTAACATAAACGTAACCGACTGACCGAAAAGTCTCTTATAGAGATGTGTTGGACACATCTAAAAAATGACATTTTGTTGCAGTCAAGGAATTTTTTTATTAATATCATGGTACGCATAACACTAATAGTTATCAACTCTGAAAATGAAATCGGCAATTAGATTTTTAATTCAGGCCGAGACTATTCACTATCTTATTGATACACTTGAATATTCTTCCAGAGCGTCGCCAGTCATCTTGACCATGATCATATTACTAGCAAGTCACGATAGTACTGTATGAAGTTAGGCCGGGAATTATAGCCCATACTACTATGTAACCGAGTAATACCTGCCGCATGATACTTGAAGAAAGGGACACTAACTCCTCTTACCCACTGAAATGCCATGAGTGACACAATAAAATATTAATTGTATGAAATCTCTATAAAATATTTGTTTTCCTGTGTTATATTTGAAGTTTTTTCCCCGTCCATCAAAAACCTACCTTTTAAAACAGCCCGCCAATAAGATGTTTTAGCGTACCAGTGACTGGAATTGTATGTAGCAGTGACCTTGACCTTTTGTATAAAAAAAAATGCATAAAGTTGGTTAGTTTCAGAGCTACACGTTCCAGAGTGAACGTGTGGATAGAGCACTTGGCGTTTTTTCCTCCAAGATGAACAATGAAGAGCAAGAGGTTTGTCCAGCGTCTGCTGACCGATAAACAACATGTTTGGCAAAGCATAGAACAACTCTCGTCCTCCAGCCGCTCTACTCTCCGGATTAGGCCCCTGTCGACGTTTTTTGCAGACGCTCTTCATTGTTCATCTTTGGGCGGGGCGGGGGCAAGTGCTCTCTCCGCATACACACGATCGAAGTCACTGCTACATAACATTCCAGTCATTGGCGCTCTGTTTTAACAGTTTGGTTTCTTTATGGACACACCCCGTATATATATATTTATATCATAAAGAGTCCCAAGTGAAGAAGCATCTAACAGATGTAATAGGGGTTGGCATTTAAGGTGTGAGTATTTTATAAATGTTTGTATTTGTGTGGTAAGCTAGTTACTTTTGTTAGGTTGTTTTTGAACATGTTAACTGAAACAGGGTAGCTGTAGTCTTCTGAATATGTCTTTATATGGCAGGTCTTTTAGTTGTGGCACCAGATATATAAGATATTATATTAGTAATGACAATGTGAGAACAAAGAAAAGATGTATGAAAATCTCGTTTCCTCGAGATTTTGGAATTGGCGCGCGGGGGAGAAAGAAAAATGTAGACAGGAGTAGGAGCTCCCCTGCGGAAGAAACAGGGACGAAAAGCCTGCTACTCGCTCAGTTCAGGGAATAGCGAACAGGGGGCCTTGAACAAAAGAAAACGGTTAGTGTTTTGGCATGCCTATTTGTAGACTTCCATTAAAGAAGTCAGTTCTACGGACGTGACCGAGTTTTCCCCGAGGAAATATCGGCTCCTCTTACCTTACTAAAGCACTGTTAACCAAACCCACTTTCCTCAACCAGACTTTTTCTCTCCCCAGAATCTTCTTGCTTTGTTATATAAACCAAAAAGTATTGCTTCACCAAAAATCCGCAGAAGTTGTCCTTTTTCTTGAATTGTTTCTGTGATGTGTTTTCCCATCTGCAGTTTTTGTACGTACACCATTATCTTTCCCCCCTCCCACGTTAAATCCCTCATTCCCGTCTCGTGTGTGTGTGGTTTGACCTTGCCGCTCGATAACCACGATAGGTGTCTATGTGCTAAAGCATCCATGCCGTGACATAATAAAACCAACCAATCAACGCACAGGAGCAATAGCTTCTTGACATGTAAAAGAGATAGAAATAGATACTACAAACAATAACAAAACAATTACATTCGAATTGAGTCGCGAAATTACTTGCATCGAAGTAGACCTCCCTTTACTCAGTAGTTAATCACAAAAATATATTCTCAGTACTTTTTCATTCGCAGTTTTTGGTATGAAAGAGAAAACAATCCTGTGTATGGCTCTTTGTAAGATGCAGACACACGTGGCAAAAGGCAACACTTGCATCCCTTAAATGGAAGATCGAGATAAGTTTGTGTTCACTTCGCACTAATGCCTTGGGAAAGGCACGAATCCGTCTACCCCCCCCCCAAGCTATAGATAAATAGCTGGGCAGACTGAGGTCTTCAGCCTTGATTGGCAACCAGTCTTGGAGATGGACAACTCTGAATTCAAACTGGGATTCTGGCAGCAGACAGTAAGGAACGTGTTCCCGAAGTGTACGGTTAACAGAACTCTAGTGTAACTTCGATGGGCCTGGCAAGCCGAAGTGAATTATAATCAATTGCTCAAGTAAAATAAAGGAGAATAAAAGCGGACGGATAGAATAACTACCGCCGTCTATCTCCCAAGACACCTCGATTACAGGAGGAAGATTTAAAATATATATAATTCTGGCAACTTCCCGTGTCGCCATTTTCTGGATAGCTCTTTCCAGTCAAGGTGGTTCTCCGCCAATCGGCATTGTTTCTGTCTATGAATGAAGGTTTGTCTCCCTAGGCAGCACTATCACATTGTACTAAAGATTATGGTCATATGTAGAACCCGACGCCTGTAGCAAAGGCCGGTGAAATTGGGTAATTCTTGTACACACACACACACACACACAAAGACAAAAGTGTGTTGGTTCCCCACATTCAAAAATGACATTGTCTCAAATTATTCAGAGAAGATTGGACAAAGAAAACTGTAACATGCCGGGTATACCGGGCTATTAGGTAAAAATAAAAGTCCAGTCTAGAGATAGGGTTTTCTGCACGTCTATCTATCAAGTCGAAGGTTCGAAATAAGCTACAAGTTGAGAATGATTTAAGATGTGCTTTCACACTAATATACCAACATATCGAAGAACTAATAGCAAAAACAAAAAACAACAGATCACATTGATGTGTATATCAGTTACGATAGCAGAATTCTTATTTGTTTTGTAATAAATTGGAATTTCAAATGATGTGTTCTAATTATTTTCGCTTGCTTTCTTTGAGTAACAAATACACAGCAGCGGCTGTACAATTATAAAATTAAACTAATTCTTAGTATAAAGCCGTTTAAATATACGCAAAAGAAAGTTATTTGAAATTATTATTTGTTGCAACTTAATAAATGGAAGGCAGTAATACTAGTAATCTTATTGACAAAAGGGGGGAATGACTCGAAAAGGTTGGGAACCACAGCTCTAATCAATGAAGAATCATAACCCTAAATTCATTAATCACCACAAACTTCTGTATAAAAGCTTTTTTTAATTACATTTCTTTTGCTTCTTGTATTTTACCACCATCACTTCAAACATGGTGGTTCAGACAAAGAGAGAGAGAAGAAACACAGAGAGAGAGAGAAGAAACAGTAACAGAGGGAGTGTAACAGAGAGAGAGAGAGAGAGAAAAAAAAACAGAGAGAGAGAGAGAGAGAAACAGAGAGAGAGAGTAACAGAGTAACTGGGAATCCGCGTAGCAAGAAAATATTTTCTCATTTAAGTGATAAAATAATTAGACCCATAAACTTCTTCGGTTTAAACGCATGGGCGTACGGGTCAGACAACTGCCCCCCCCCCCCCGAAATTCAGTTAAACAGTGAAAAAGATTCGGGCAATTGATATTTTTGTTGCCAAGAAACTATTTCTTTCAAGCTGCATGTTGTGTGATTTCTACTTACTGTGTATCGTGGATTTATAAAAGGATTTTTTTTAAATTGGAAATTAGTACTTGGGTTTTTAATCTGTAACATTTCGGGTAAATCAAGCCCTCTGCCCACTTAACCAAAGAGTTCCCACACGTCTATCTTTGAATCTATTTATGCGTGGACTGAATAACCAAAGATTGATCTTCATTTCGATTTTCTGGAAATTATTGCTGTTTCAGAATCCAAACGTTTGTAAGAAGAACTGAAGATTAATTATAACTGATGTAAAAAATGATTTTATAAGATTGTTTTCTTTAATTGTTCTTTTTTTCCAATTATTTATTACGTTTTTGTTGATTAATCACAGATCTCTGCTCCAGAAGAAACCAGGCGGTTCAGTGTACAGTTATTCAGGACCATCATCGGCAAGGGCTAAAATACAACGCTCTCAAAATGGTATGTACAATTTTTAATGTTATAAATACCGTTGTAGCTGTAAGGATTATCGCATAGTTGTTATTGCTAGGATCTATCAGGGACTTTTGACAAGCTACATTTGTCGATAAAAACGTCGGAAACTTGTAACCTATCAATTTTATCGTAATTAAATCTGTGTTATTAATAAAAGCAAAGATTGAAAATTCCCATCTAAAAATTATTTATAAACCCGGACACAATTGTGGTTGACAACTTGTTTACATTCGCGAACCGGTTAACCATGGGAATTTGCATTGGGAAAAGTTAGTCCAATTTACTCATAAATTTTAAAATTTCACCAAAAATATACTAACGAGACTATTTCAATGACATCTTCGGCACTTATTCAATTTTGAATTAATTTTTTTATGAAACGGGTATTTTGTGAGAAAAACTTATGGAAATATCTTAACGTCACCACCCTCCTCTTTTAATTTCCTGAAATCTCAAAAAAAAGTAACTTTTGTATGCCAAAACGATTGACATTTCTATAAAGATAAGTCCCCGGAGAAACTAAATCAACTGAAATTTAATTAAACAAGAATTCAAATAGACCCCCCCCCCAAAAAAAAAAAATCCAATAACCATTATTCTTTATAAAAAGAAAAGATCTGCGACCCCAATAATCTTCATGGGACACTGAGGTGTCCCGACAGACTTTTAGAAGCCCAGGTTTACAATACTTCATCTACTTTAAAAAATGTAAAACTAACCTGACGATACATGAATCTATAATCAATATTTATTTGAAACTTTATAACATGTACTTATTTTTAAATTGCAGTTCACAAACCAGAGAGACTTGTTGAAGTACCCAAAGATGGAAATCTGAGCGGGCTTTCCTGCAGGGACATTTGCTCTGTGTTAAGTTGCATGCACTTCAGTCCGTCGATAATTGCCAGAGTCAAAAACCACAGAATAAGCGGCAAAACATTCGCTAAACTCACAGACGAAGACCTGAGCGGCTTAGGAATCAACAACCCAGTTATCCAACACTTTCGTAATAAGAGTAAGCGAAAACATGGCATGTTTATGTTATGAGAGAAAAGATCATAAACTCTAATGGACGACTAAATATTCAAATCAACAACTATCATAGTTCTTTTGCTTTTAATTCGAGTCTTTGCAAGACTCGAAAGTTTGGGGAAAAGAGAACTAAGTTTATTCTCTGTAAAGCATCAATGTTCATATATCAACCCCTTCCGGTTCAAATTCTTGAGATTTTCAAAGACAGGATATTTTCATGCTATAAAGAAAAAGGGTTTCAAATTCCATTATTCCAAGAATCGGGTACTTATGGTCACAATTTAGGATTTTGCTACACAAATCAGCAATTTCATGTTTTAATGTAAAGAAATTTGGCTAAACCTTTCTTCCGGTTCAATAAATTCGTTTCTTGAAAATTCGTTACAAAAAACCATATTACGGTTGTTGGTTCTTTCTATCGAACTTTAGAAGAATTTAAATTCCCCATTTATGAACTCTTCGTTTATGGATTCGAGTTCAAGACTCATAAAGCAGCTATGTTTTGTTTGTTCAAGTAGACTCCTTATAGGGCTGGAAACAGTCTGAGGTTTCAGTAGCACGTAGGTTTTTACGGGTTGCAGATGTTAGCCCCACGCCCCGTCACGAGCTTGGGACCTAACAATTTTATTTTTAAATTCTGGATATTGAGGAATTGACATACAAAATAGGATCTTCAAACTCCAACTTCAGCTTTCTTTTAACATATCTTATTGAATTAGTGATCCCGTACAATTTGATTGTTTAAAGTTCCATTAACAATGAATAAAAGCAATTTGTTTGCGTTTTATTGCTAAATCTCAAAATATTACAGGGTAAACTTTCATATTTAAAATAAGGTTTCACAATAATCAATGATTTCGATGTAAATGGTTCAGCTAATAATTTAATTACAGCCATGAACAACACAACTTGAAATCAGTTTTAATAGGCGCTAGTTCGAAATCGCATAATTACCCCACAACATATTTGTATTAGGTTCTAAAAGGTTCAAGAATACCAGGATTATTCACCAGACAAGAATAGAGACTTAAGAATAGATATTGATAAAAGCAAATATACGTATATATCAAAGTCTTTGTAAGAAAATTCTTTATACACTGGTATACAAAAGATATTCCCGCTGAGTTTAAAATCAAATAACTCCATTATGTATCGAATGAAGGCCGATGTCTTTTTTAAAAACCATAGCCTACTTTCAGGGGAACCCGCTGCCTCTTTTCCGAGGGTGGGTGGGTATATTCTGAATATATATACAAACACACCTTAGGGGCAACCCTGTTACCAGCTAAAAATGATACCATCTTTTTATATGGGTACATTAAGTTGGGGTTGTATTGTACAGCACCATTATCTTTTACTGACTATAAGGTACCAACTTTCAAACCCCCTGGCCCTAGGTGAGAAGACTTGATTACGGGAGGTGGTGCCCCACCTCGCGGGCGCTCATGGTCTTCTTTTGTACTCGAGTGTAGAAATTAGTCTATTAGTACTCATCCTTTCCTCAAACCTGTTGGATGAAAATAGAAGCAAGAACTCCCAATCAATTGATTTATTACAACACAACTGAAAAGAAGCATCAAGCGACACGAACAATTAAAGCGTACAGATGAGTTCGATTTCCGGTTGCAGTAGATGATATCCCTTCTTATTTTAAGGTCTATAGAAAAGGCATGAATTCAACTTTCCCTTTAATCATGTTTATTTTCAATAAAGTAAGATTAAACATTTTTTTCCCCCGTAAAATTAGAACTTACATTTATGGGGTTGCCAATCAAACCTTTCATTTCTTTCTACTAATGTATTTATTTTATCGCATTACCACTCCCCAATGCTTGTGTTAAAGTAGTGTTGCTTCTTTCCGTTACTCAACTAACAAAAAACATTTTTAATTCAAAACTACGTATATTTGAATAAACATATCTGGTAACAATTTTCTAATTCGTAACAAAAGCATTTATTCAATTGTTGAAATTTTGAAGTAAAAAAAAATCTAAACATGCAATATAACCAATCCATATGTATGGCTTACCATAAATTTGTCCAATACTATTGTAAACATTTGCTTGCAGATGCTCTTGTAGCAACACGCGTTTCAGTTTCCTTGAGTTGAAAGAAGAAATTGTTCATAGGAATTCAGTGCTGAGAAAATCGGTTTTTGGTAGAGTCAAGAAAATGCTTACTTACTTGGTATCTTCATAGTTGATTAGTGTATATTAGTATGCGTGCGTAAAATTAAGTCTGTTTATGCACGAGAGAAGTATTTTCTGTGTGCAACGTAAATGTCTCCACACCAGAGGTTTAGACCCGACTGCTTGTTACATCATGGCGGTTTTGATTGTCTGGCGCAAAAAGAGAATGGGATCTTAGCGCGTTTGAATTTATATTGGCGTGACGTCACAGGGAGGGATCTTTATTTTATGACAACTGATTAAGAAGTCATCATTATTTTTATAATTGCAAGCACACATGTTGCTACATGCAAGGGTCTTCCACGTTCAAATAAACCGAGTAGTAAGTGCATAATATTAGTTTCTTTCGTTTGATTTAATAATTATTTCCCGCTATTTCAAGACTAATCCTAGAGTTATAACAACAGCAGATTTGAATTTTCTGTATTCTTTCAATGGTTTAAATTGATTAGTAGTTTAATGAAGAACAAGGCTTGACTGTATGGAACTCAGGGAGCTTTATTCAGCTTATACAAAGACTGCGGTATACATTAAAAACATCTGATAGAAGATTGATTGATTGTTTTGTTTAACGGCACATCGACCTTTGGTGGGTCATTTAGTGCCGAATTCAGTAGGGGAGGGGGGAGATCCCATGTCCCCGTGACTAGAGACTTGAGGGGGGAGAATCCCAAATCCCTGTCACTGAGACAAATGCCACGGGGTCAGTGGTCAAAAGCTTCTCAGGACGAATCCCGAGCATGCTGGCCAAGATACCCGGTGCAGATATCCAGAGACACCCGAGCATGCCACAAGGACCCCCGAAGGGCCGTGGTTCTCTGAACTTCGAGGCCATGGCGGTTTCGAAGAACAGATACTACACTTTGATCTTTTTCTTTATTCGCCTCCCCACGGCGGCAAATTTTACATGAAGTATTTTTAATGTGGGGTCGGCCTACACGCTGTGAGGTAACAAGGGGTGTACTTTGAAGGGTCTAAGGTGCCATTACCGTGAGTGGGTGTTTACCGTGAGTAGGCTTTTCTTTTCGTTAATATCAAATGGCTGGATACTTTCCGGACAGACTTCGTATATAAATATGCATTACGAACACACACTGGTACATATATATACAAAGGAGACGCGACCAGGTGGTGTACAAGGGCGGGAAGGCACACACAAATATATAGTTATAACATATTAAAGTTTCCATTTGTTTTATTCTCAAATGTTTCATCGATAGAATCTTGATTATATATAAAAGGGAGAGATCGAGACTGATATATTTAGATAGGCAGATAGAGGTATAGGGATATGTATACGGATATATGAAATGAAGAAATTGATAATTATCAAATTCTTTTGTAATCCTTTCTAACAATATGTATATGACTATACTTCCATCAAACATTAATTCTACAATCCATAGACTTTGGACTGT
>VCCN01007085.1:17999789-18013385 GCA_006491835.1 Architeuthis dux | reverse complement strand
TTGGTTCGGAAGAGTGGACAATAGGCAAAGTAGAACTGATTAAATTTTGGAGCGGATTCCTGCACAATTACCTCCCTTACGTCGTAGTTATATATGTCAAAAACACATAATAATACCAATTTTATTCTATTCTTTAATTCTCTAAAAGTTCTCAATGAATTTCATTCAGATTTTCTAGCAGCATTGACAAAGTCATTCCCTCTCTGTGTGTTTTCTAGTTTTATTAAGTAATTAATCTGATTTTTAAATTTTTCTCAGGTAATAAAAATGTTGATAATCATCTTGATTACATTCACATTTTGCTGGGGTCCTTCACTGATCCTAAGAGTGCTGACCATCTACAAGGTATCAATCAATAATCAATGGCTAATCACCCAAATTCTGGACGTTCTTGTTTTCATCAACAGTTGTTCCAGCCCTTACATCTTCATGTGCATGTCATCGTAAGTATATATATGAGTAATACTTCTTTAAAAATAATTTCTCACCATCTTGCAAGGTTGTTTGTAATTGGTCAGCAATGGCTTTCGAGATCCCCTTTCTGAATTAACCATCAATAATTAACAGATATCTACTTTCATCAGAAAATATGCTTTAATAAATTGGCCCTGCAGTATGTGTCTTCTTGCTGCATATTTTATACACTGCATGTCTGCATTAACTTTTATTCCATCAGAGTATTTTTAGGCATCGATTCAGGTAGTAGCAGGAGCAATTATAGTTTTGTTGATATTAAGAAGTCCGCTTGGATGGTGTAATGGTTAGCACGTCTGCCTCACACGCAGAAGGTCCTGGGTTTGATTCCCAGTATGAGCGAAGAGTGTGGAAAACTCTTCATTAGGACAAATTTCCCTGTGCACTCAGCAACTAATTGAGTAAACTCCAAGCTGTGTGATTAGGGTGGAAGTATCCCTTCAGCGGACTTGCATCCTGCCAAGGGAGTGGACATAAAAACTTGAAACAGAAACTGCGTCTTCGTCACCGGGTGTATACTCCATTGAGAGTTGTCTCTCAAGAGACAGACTAGTTTTAACACAATGTAAACAATATTCTGAGACTTTTAAGATCATGAATTATAACAGAAAAATCACCAAGCCACTTTATATGAATCACCAAGTACTTAGTAAAGTCAAAAAGAAATACTTCATGTGACTACAGTATTTAAAATACTGAAGATGAACAGGATTACAAAAACTATATTATGACAAGGATTGAGGCAGCTCACAAGTGCAGGAAGGTGAGTAGAGAAATCGAGAGTAAACTGGCAATTTAAACAGTCGGAGGAAAACCAAGAATACCACAGCTGACCCAAGGAAAGAAGATAGAACATATGCAAAAGAGGACAGGGAAACAGTGGAGGTATTAAATAGGCAATACTCAAAAGTATTCACCCAGGAGGACCTAACGTTGATACCAAGAATGGACCAAAAGGATATCCAGATTATACTCAACATTGAGATCACAAGAGAGAAGGTCTTGAAAAGGCTTTGGGGATTAGGAGTGGATAAATCTCCAGGTCCTGATGAAATACATACACAAGTACTCAATGAATTAGCAGACATACTAGCAACACAACTACAAATCCTATTTCAAGACAGCTTGAATAGAGGGGAAGTACCTGATCAATGGAAGATGGCTACTGTAATACCAATATATAAGGAGGATGACAAAGCCGATCCAGCAAATTACCACCCAATCTCCCTGATGTCAGTCCTGTGCAAAATATTAGAACGCATCATTGCCGAGGAAATAGTGAAACACAGAGCAAATAGCCTATTGTGTCCTCAGCAGCATGGATTCATCTCTGTTAAATCAACCATGACTAATCTACTAGAAACTCTGGACATCTGGGCTGAAGCATTGAGTCACAACCTGCCAGTATATGTGATCTTCCTTGACTACGCTAAAGCATTTGACACAATCCCCCATGAACGCCTTCTGGGTAAATTGTTTACGTTTGGCTGTAAGGATAATATACTGAAATGGTTTAGAGGATTTTTAATGTCAAGAAAGTAGAGGGTCTCTGTCCACCAGTGTAGTACCGCAAGGTTCAATTGTAGGACCTCTGTTATTTTCACTATTCGTTAATGATATATCAGAGATACTAAATGACATATCCATGTTTGCAGATGATATTCCTTGACTACACTATATCAAGCCATCTCTGATATTCACAATGTTCACTACACAAACCTATTTTGGCATAGATAACCCCCAACAGAAATACAAAATGAAGGAGAAGGATGGAACAATGTACAATCTAAAGGCTGTAGAAGAAAAAAGGACCTCAGAGTCAAGGTAGATTAAAAGTTAAGAAAGCTAATCGGACACATTTAAGGCTTTAGACTGGGACTCCTTTCTACATTTCTACACGAGCATCATCCGACCCCACTTAGAGTATGCTTCAGTGATATGGTCCCCAGTTAAAGAGGGATAGGGATGCCTTTGAACAAGTACAGAGAAGAGCCACCTTACTCGGAAAGATTAGAAAGTCTTCAACTTCCCACTCTTGAGTATCTTCAGACATATAAAATCACCCATGGCATAGATGGAGTAAAGTATGACAGAAGATGTCGGGTATGTGGAAATAGCATGTTAAAAAAAAACACTCAGCACATGAACCATGGAATGGAAATTACAGGTCCAACACCAACCAGGACCGAGGAATTCATTCTTTGCAGCCAGAGTCAAGAAACAGTAGAAGCACATCAACAAATACATTCAAGATCAGGTAGCAAAGGATTAAAAAAACAAGGCTTCTCATATTGAGCACTTAAAACAATTGGTTACGGGTCTAATTACCCTAATCGGGTATCAAATGAAGATAAATACTAAAGATAAATTATCAAATCTAACAGCCTGCGGTTTTTCACACATTGTAAAACAAGGATAAACCTCTGAAATTACAAAGCACGGCTTTATGTTTATGTTATGATTCAAATGAGTGAATATCTCAGCTGGGTGTTGTACAATCACTTATTTCAAATTTCTTAATGTTTTTGTTTTACGATGGTTTGTGCCTATCACTGTCAAATCTTTTTATTTCATTTTCTATTTGACAGGCAATTCAAAACAGCAGCCGCTGATGCGTGTTCGTGCCTCAGCTGTTTTTGCTACCCTTGCCACATTGTACGAGATAGATACTGCATCAACAGATTACAAAGAACTCAGGAATTCTCTTCGGAAAGCTCTGTAACCACTAGTCGAACATCTGTGTGTTCAATCTCGGTTGAATACTGAATAATGTTTATTTATTCATTTCTTAGTTGTGCAGAACAGAAACTGTTCCATGTTTCTAATGGTCTGATTTAACAGATGTTTCAAGTTTCTCTGGACTGTATATACTTGATTCTGCATCTTAGATTTAAATAACACATAAATGATCTCTCTTGCCTTCCATTTGCATCTGGCTATGTAGCACTGTTTATTAATTTAGTGTTCTTGTTTCTTTCTAACACAAGGCCAACCTGATCTCCCAAACATATACACAGTGTGATCAGTTTCTTCGCATTTTTGTTTTAATTCCGCTTCATTTTTGTGACTTTTTATTTAATTGGACTAAACCAATTCTGGCTCAGTTATGCACCTGGTGAGGTTCAACCTCAAAATCGAGTGCTTCTCAGACCATCATTACCCCCTCCCAACTCCACAATGAGTCAGTGCTTTAAATTTCCAGTGTTTATAACAGAAAAGAAATTCACAAAACAAACTTACAAGCTGGACTTGTAAACATATTTTGTTTGTAAAATGAGTTTACTCGATAATTGCAAAATTAAAAGTTGCTTCCCAAACGAAACAAATCATGGGATTTATTGCATTTAAAAGCAAGTATTCTCTGAGCCTGTGAATCTAAGGTTCACAAACATTAACAAATACTGTAGTGTGTATATATGATTTTGAATGAATTCATTATCTGTGAATTGGTCCAAAATCAGTCCATAATATGTATCTGAATTTAGAAGTCGACAACACAATAAGAATGATACTCTACATTCCAAATTATATGTTTTTTATCTCTTTTCAAAATCATTGAATTTCAAAGATCTGGTTGAAAGTTTATTTAGTAATGTTAATTCTTTATTGTTGCCTTTTTTTTGTTGAAAAATACTTATTTGTGTATTTGATAAGATGAATGTTAAGTTGAATTCTTTTTAAAGGGAGTTATCTCCCCTAGTCCCAAACAAACGGCAGTCATAAGAGGTATAAATTGAAAAAAGGGTTTTGATTATTTCAGATGATTTTTTATGTATTTTGGGTCGCTGAATTAAAAAATGAAATTCATTTTTCTCCACGTACCATTTTCTAAGGAAACACGTTTTTTAGTTGTAGATTATAGGTTTTCACAATTTTTTGCACTATACATATGGATACATTGAGAAAATTGTTCTGATCATTTTTAGGTGATTTTTATTTATTTTTGGATGCTGAATTAAAAAATGAGAACAATCCTTCTCCATCATGTAACATTTTTTTTCACTAAATACGTTTTTTACTTTTGAATTATAGGTTTTCGTATAATTTTGTACTATACATATGGATAATTTATTTCAGTGACAATGTTTAAACATTGTCACTGAAATAAATTATCCATCCTCTTATGAGAACAATTTTTCTCCATCATGTAACATTTTTTGTTGTTTAAACATTTTCACTGAAATAAATTATCCATATGTATAGTACAAAATTATACGAAAATCTATAATTGAAAAGTAAAAAACGTATTTTGTGAAAAAAATGTTACATGGAGAAAAATTGTTCTCATTGTTTAGTACTTTCTAATATTAAGATCCATGTTTAAAACACCAGTTATTTTATTAATAAAACTGAATATGGCTGAAGAGCAACATAGTGATGAGTCATATCAGTAGCAAGTACCATGTTTATCAGTTCGACATGTCTGGACTGGTTGTGCTTCCCCAATCACTGATACTATTTAATGGAGAGATGCAAGCATATCTCAGTGCAACTCAGTCAACTAGTGTCCTTTTAAATTACTTTCAGTGGAGTGGGATTTTTTTATCACAATGATATTTACTAAAAGAAGTGGTCTCTTATTGAAGACGTGCTGATGTTAATTGATATTTTTTCTATACTGATAAATTAAAATATCACTGTACACTTAATGATTATATTATGGTGTCTGGAGGTTGTGTGAACAGTCCCAATTGTCCAGTTTCTCAATACAAACAGAACAGACACTGAGGGACCCAATTTTTGTCCTGGTCTTCAAGTTTTATTCCAAAGTAGGCATAATATTCTTTTTTAACAAAATCTGTTATGCTTTTTCTCCACTGCAGAATTTCCACAAATATAGCAAAAATGACCATGAGATAACTGGTTGTTATGCAAGATTGATGTGTATAAATAAAGTGGTTAAATTAACAAGAGTGCCTTTGTTATGCTATTGGGATCAAGTTTACATCAGGCACCCTAAAAATTGTTGAATCAAAAAGGGACACATTTTGCCTCGACACTGGTAATGTTCAAAGTTACGATTTTTTTTATCAAATGCAAGTAACTTTGAAAAAATTGTTAGTTACTTAAGAAAAATAAAAAATATGTTTTGTGCTTTCAATCCAACTATTCTTCATAAAACTAGATTTTGGTTTTATAGCGATTATTAGAGTTTAAATTTTACAGTCATTCAGTAACTGTCATCTTAGCATAATAAAAAATAGAAAAAGAAGGTTGGATTGAAAGCACAAAAAATACTTTTTATTTTTCCAGGAGAAAGTATCTTAGTAACTTTGAAAATTTAATAGTTTAAAAAAAAAAATAAATAAATAAATAAACTTATTTTTTATCGAATGGGAGTAACTGCGAACATTTCCGGTGTCAAGGCAAAATGTATCCATTTTCAATTTGACAATTTTTAGGGTGCCTGATGTAAACTTGATCCTGCTATTGTATTAAATCTAAAAGATTTTCATTAATATTCTCCTCATTAGATTTTATCACAAAAGGAAAAAAAAATCAATCACAAAACAAATGCCAAGATTTGAAATTTGTTTAAACAACTTTATTTTCTTGTGTAGCAATTCCACCTGCACAGGTTAGCATATCTCAGCAGTTAATATTTGACAACAAGTTCATTTTCAGACATTTGCTGACATTTCAACACAATTATCGCATTTATTTGTTAATTTGTTCTCTCTTTTTGTACATGTTTAACAAAATTTCTTGTTTTTTAGGGGGAAAATAAAACAATATTGTATAACAAATAAAAAACAAGAAATATTGTGTTGAAATAAAAATTTTAACAAAATCACTTATTTTGCTTTCTAGAAAAAATAAAACAATCACTATAACAAAAAAAATAAAAAATGTTTTTAACTTTTTGAAGTAAAAAAAAAAAAAAAAATCCACAATGATATAATGAAACAAAAGTCTAAATTGTACACAGTTCTGACATTGATTTAATTTTTTTTTAATGTGTAGTTAAACATTGATTATAAAATTATAAGTCTAAATTAACCATTCAATTTAATCACCTAAATTATCTAGTGTCTTTTCAGTTTGTGGCTATGATGGTTAATTGATTGTAATATTATCATGGGATAATTATTACTGGGCATGATCACTAGTTTTCAATTATAGGTTTAAATCTCAATGACAGGTTTACCAAGTAGAATATGTATATTGAGAATTTATGAAGGATTTCTCTTGAATTATCTTTGTTATTTATTTTCAACAAGATTTCAATAACATAATGTCCATCAAACAAATGCAGATTGAATAAAAAAGAAATCTTCAAATTTCCTAATGATGATCAAAGAATACACAGATTGAACTCTGAAAACAAGAACTACAAAAGTGGGGATAACATGCTGAAATTAATACATGAACAATATTCAAATAGAATATCAAAACAAACAATGATGCCACTATGGTATCACAGATCTTACAAGTACACAAATGTACTAATTGTATCAGCTATCAATAATTTGTCTATAGTCTTGCCACAATGCGAACATTTAATTAAACAGAATTGGTTTAGTCCAAATATGCAAACATTGTCTTTGTGTCAATATCATATGGCCGCCAACATGATTTCAAAATATAGTGCTATCTAGTAATGTAAGGAACAGCTTGATGAGAGCAGTTAAATATTTAAATGGTAAAACAAAACCATGAATCAGATCTGATTAAGAGTCCCTTAATAAAATCAGTCATGGTATTTTACTTTCATTTTTTTAAATGTTAGGATTTATACACTCACAGCAAAGGCAGATGAGGTGAAGTTGTACATTAATAAGTAAAAAGTTAACTTTCACAAATATCAAACTGTATGTTTGCAATATTTGACTGGTCCCTGTATGATGCTCTATTCTCATTGTCACCCTAGTAATCTCTATATTGTAGCACATTGGTCCAAATGCTTGTATTTCCAAATAAAATAACGCAAAATATGTTTAATTTCATTCATCAACATCAAAAGTAGAGAAGTCCAAATATGTAAACTTTCCACTGGCAAAATACAAATTGTTAAATGTGACATTATTCAGTTATTATAACAATGTAATTAGAAGTGTTGATGAGAATCTGAGCTGGTGGAATACCAACCCTATCTTAACTTCTTTAACAAATGGGTACATTCAAGTGATAAGTGAATTGTCAAGATTTCATTAAATTATTGCCTTATCTTCTTTCTCTCATTGGAAACAATGCTTTTACATAAGAGCTGAGTATATCCTCAAGCTCAAAAAGCAACAAAGCAACAAACCAACATAAGAATTGGAAAAGAAAAAAAAATATATATATATTTTTACCAATATAGCCACCAACATTTTTTGCAAGCAGAAATTACATCCAAACATTTTAAATTCTTAACTTTCCCTGTATCTAAAATATGAATAATAGTTTCAAAAAGAAAACCTCCCACATTATCCAGCTCTTATATCAATATTAAAATTCAGGGGAAATAACTCGGTATAATTACATTAAGAGAAACAATATTTTTTAATTGCCTTATTATAAAATAAGTGTACATATGAGCTTACAGATGTCTGTCATTCATTTATTATTAAGAGATTTTTTTTTTAAATATTGGTCCTGGAATTAAGAATACCCATTTCTTTTTAATTTTAACTCCCCAAATCTGCTGTACTCCATCTTTTAAAAACAAAAATTTGAGTTTTCATAATTTAAGGTATTTTAATTCAACAAAAGAGACTAGACTTTTTTTCTCCAAAACATATAAAATTTAAAAGATTTTTACATTTAAAATGCAATCATATATTAATGTAGCAACAGTTGCAGTAAGTTGAATGTTTTTCATCTACTTCATTTTCATTCTTTCCAGTACTTAACATGCCAAAAAATAATTAGAAGTTTGGTTTTAATACTGGTAAATAGTTTAGTTTAGTTTCTATTGCATTGAATTATAGATCATATCAACAATTTATTCCTTAATTTTACTCAATGCATGAGGTAGCATCACAACTACCCTTATAAAAGTAGAACTATCTTCAAACAGACCTCATCCCATGCAGGCTGTTATCAATAATAGGTCACCACTGAGTTAAATAACTAATAGGTATTTAAAGTAATTGAATATAGACTCCCACTGATTAACTGAGGGACCAGGATACTTAACTCCAGGTTAAAAAAAAAATTTTAAACTAAATAGGGAGCCTCTGAAAGTCAGACAAGTATAGTAGAAAATATGTAAAATATTAAAAATAAATTTTAAGACAAATACAATTTGTGGCAAGATGGCATTTGGTGATCAATTTTTTGTTTTATAAATATGTCATGAATTTTTTATTTATTTCATTAACAAAGGTAAATTTGTATTTTTCTACTAATCAAAACCAATGACATAGTTCGGTTTATTTTTACTCTTTAGAGTATATAAAAAGTAACTGGTCAGTTTTGAAGTTTTTATTAAAGATTTTTGAATTTTCTGTAATTTTGATTGTCAATAATTTAATAATATCTATATTAAATTTAGAGCATTTATAAATAATTAACTAATTAGATTCTTTAAATTGTAATTTTTAAAAATAAAGAGCTATTCTTGAGTTATCCATCCCATATTTATTTAAAATCATATGTTGTCACCGTGAGCAATTTTAAGGTAAGAATAGTAAATTGTAAAAATCAAGCAAAGCTATGCCGTTTTTAAATCAACAGCTACGTGGAGCGGGGGAGGGGGAGGCATTTGACATGTGAAATGTCTATAGTGTAACAAGGTTGCCACTAAGATATATTCTGAATATACTCTTCACCCCCACCGAATATATAGAAGAGAAAATAAAAGGTTTATCTTAAAATATCATTTTAACTTGACAATATAGCTATTTGGAGGTACTAAACAATGCAGCAGTGAAAGGATAGACACATTTCTTGATCGCAAAATGCCTTATGTGTACAATGAACAAGTGAGGCAATCCTTTTCTAAATAATTTAGGCCAGTAGAATAAAACAAATAAAAAAGAAAGAAAAAAGGAAAAGTAAGAAAGAAATAGGATGAAAAGAAAAAAAAAGAAAAAAGATGAAAAGGAAAAGAAAGAAAAAAGATGAAAAGGAAAAGTAAGAAAAAAGAAAAAAAGACAAAGAAATGGAAAAGAATAAGAGGAAAAAGAAAGAAAGGAAAAGAAAAAGGAAAAGAAAAAAAGAGGGAAAAAAAGAGAAAAATAAAAAATAAAATAAAATAAATAAAAAGAAAAACTCTGCCCTCAGGCAAACAATTACACATTCATGAAGCATAACTTATTTCTTCACTGAAATCATTTACTATTGCCAATGGGTCAATAACATTATTCTGTTAGAAATAGCTTTAATAAAAAGAGTATTGTTCCAAATTACATCATTTAATAACATCATTCAAGACACAAACAAGTGCTTCAACAATGTTTAAATAATATCACAACCTCGAAACATATTTCAACAATCTTTTTATCTCAAGAGCAGAATTATCCAAAGAATATATTCAAGGTATATCATTATATAAGATATACAGTACTGTGTAAAAGTCTTAGACAACTCTTAAAAAAGATTTCACCATGATTAGAAGGGTCTATGAATATTTATTTCTTAGTCTATTCATAAAAATACATGTACAACAAAAATGCAGAATGTTTATAATTCTGCAGGGTCAAGTCAATATTTCATATGATGTGGAGTTCAAGCTAATGTTTCAAGAATATTTCAAATCTCAAGAATCTGAAGACGTGGAGGACAAAATGACAAAAAAGTGAAAAGTGGAGGGCCTAAAAAGATAAGTATTCACCAGGACTGAGAAAGGAACAGAACACAGCCCAGGTCTAAAGAGTTCTGAGAAGTTTTAAAGTAAGACTGGTATAATATACATGAAGATTACTTAAGAAAACATCAAGGTGATTGCCTAAGAGAGAGTTCTAAATGCAAAAGTAGATCATGCTAAATATTGACTTCAGTCTGCAGAACTACAAATATGATGTATTTATTGTGCACGTATCTGCTAAAAGTATTTTTCTGACGAAAATAAGATATAAATACTTAGAGACCCTTCTAATGTTGCTGAAATAAAATAAAAAAATTAAGGGTTCCCAAGACTTTTGTACGGTACTGTACATAACCATTGCAGTTACAACTTATAACCTTTAAAATATATTTCAGCAGCATTATTAATTAATTAATTTTTCAATATTTTCAGCAGCATTATCATTAATTAATTAATTTAAGATCAGTGTAGCTACCCAGCCTGCAGGCTGGGATGCTAGTGTAGCATTATTCAGCTTATGCCTTCCAATGCAGTTATCTATAATATCTGGCAAAAAGCATATTCAATTAATTTCTTTTCCTTTGCTTGTAATATTTTGACATTTTCTTTTTCAAACAGCTTATCTTATTTAATACAGATGTCCCCTGTTACAACCGAGCCATGATAATTCTGGAGCTAGATTAATATTCTGGGGTCCACCATCCACCCTTGTTATAACGCTAACCGCGTTATAATGAACTGCATAATATTATTACACCTATATTACTTTACTGTATTTAGCCATTTTCAGAAGTTACCAAATATCCATGCAAGTAGTAATATGTAAAACAAAGTAAGCATAAAAAAGAATTTGAATGAATAATGCTTATATAATATAGGTACATAAAAACAGGCATATATTCATTACATTAATCTTTATTTTTGCCATAAACAAATATTCTTATATTAAAAATAACTTTGAGGTATGCAAGTGTTTTCAACAATTCAGTCTCCATGTAAAATGGGAAGAGGTGTACATAAATGTTCTCATAAAATTAAAATGATTAAAAAAACTGGTTGGCCTGAAAAAAACAACAATATAAAATCCTTTGTAAATTTGCCTTCATTTTCCAAAAGTAATTTCTTATCCAATACAATTTCAGTCAGTTTGATTTTTGTTCATTTCTTTGCAAAGGGTATAAAAAGACTCCAAACATTTCAAAAAGTAAAAATAAATGTCTTCCTCTGCATACAAAATTATTCTTCAAAGTCTCTGGATTCCTTTTCAGTTTAAAATAGCATAAGTAATACATTATCAACAGTTAGTCAGTAAAATTTATATAAGAAAAAAAGAAAATACATTTCCGCATATAAAAAATATTCAGAAGGAATTGTTTTTTTGTTGTTCGTGCGTGTGTGTGCAGTTTTAAAGGCACTAAAGGTTGTTGTTTTTTTAAATTTTATAATTAAAAGGAGCTAGAAATATAAAACCTGAAATGAAAATAGTAGGATTTATTTTTTTGTATTGTACAATTTTTTTTTGTCAAAGAAATTCAGTCTAAATTCATCTTTAGTTCGTTGATCCTAATCCAGAAATGTAAAAGCAAATGTAGATATTGGATTAGTCTTTCTACTTTCAAAAATCAAAACCTATCATTCTTTACATAAATTTCATATAACTATCCAAAGCTAAATATTCCATTATTTTTTTTAACATGGCCTACTTTAAGAATAAATTCTGTGCCTTCTCAAATGCTACAAAATGACCCAGTCTAGTAATGAACTTTTGGTAGTAGTAAGTCTTCATTTATATTTGAAATCATAGTCCTCTTATTGTCAACAATAAAAAGGTGAGGTAATATTTATGTAAATGCTAAAGAGTTTTAAAAAGCTAACAATAGACATGCAGTGAAAAGACACATCTAAGGATGACAATCTTTAAACAAGGAGAAAATATTAATTTTTCAGAATTCAGAAAAAGACAGAAACTAAAATGGAATTTTTAAAAACACATGGTTGGAAATTTTGACAGGTCTTATTTAACAAAGACAGCAAAAAATACACAAGAATAAACTTTTTTTTTCAAGTTTTACCAACAAAATTGCTCCTGTGAAAAATCTGATGACTTGTTACAAACACAGAATATTTACAAAACTAATTTTTTTTTAAAAAGTTCATCAACAAATATATATAGTGTATACTTGGGCAGCAATCCTTTATTTATGCATGTCTGGTTAAATACGATGGATAAGGAACATCTTGTTAATTTTTTATTAATTTTTTCTTGTTTCTTCTTGTTAAAACTAATTTTTTTTAAATAGGTTCATCTACAAATATATATAATATATATATATATATACACTTGGGCAGCAATTCTTCATTTATGCATGTCTGGTTAAATACAACAGATAAGGAACATCTTGTTAATTATTTTATTAAATTTTTCTTGTTTCCATACAAGAGAATGTATGTTTGGATCCATGGAGTTTAATAGTTGTCCAAAAGTATTATCATACTGTGCGCTTTCATCTAAGCAATTAGCCATTTTCAAGGTCTTTGACAAATAGAAATTATTTTAACCATGGTATATTTGGCTCAGCCATTAGTGTGTGATGTTTTGAGTGGTTGGGAAAGTCAATTCTAAATTGGGAGGCATTTCAAATACAAAATATTTTCTCAACCACTCAAAACATAACACACTAATGGCTAAGCAAAAATACACTGGTTAAAATAATTGAGGAATTGTCAAAGACCTTGAAAATGGTTAATTGTTTAGCCAAAAGTGCTTGGTATGATAACACTTTTAGACAACTATTACACTCCATGGATCCGAACATACATTCTCTTGTACGGAAACAAGAAAAAGAGGTTCCTTGTCTGTCGTATTTAACCAGACATGCATAAATAGACATTAATAAATTTCTATAAGGCAGTACAGGTTCCTCAGTATTTCTACCCATTTTAAAGACTATAAATTTCTTTAAGCAAATTTTTTCAAACAACAACTGGAATATAATAGTCTTCGAATTTCTTAGATGAATCATTATCAATTATTATTCCTTCTTGAGAAGTATGTCTTCCATCTTATTTCTGTTGCTTTTTATCACAACTCTCAGAGCATTATTCTACAATCATTAAGTAAGAAGCAAGGATCAGAATTAAAGAATAAACCTCCGTCGAGATTTGAACACGCATCCCTTATACATAGGTATGAACAAAATGGACGAAAATTTCAGTGAGAAATTAAAAAATCTGGAAAAATTCAGCATATTATTCAATTTTAATACAATTTTCAATACTTATTTATTAAAGAACGAATTTTAAAAAAAAATAATTCTCCAGTCCAAATTTCGAAGAAGAGGAAGTTCTTTTCATATCATTCCTACCCCACCTTTTATTAATTTGATGAT
>VCCN01007085.1:17971490-17984116 GCA_006491835.1 Architeuthis dux | reverse complement strand
GGGGTCAAAATGTAACTCCTAAAAACCTCCTCCAGGGTCCCCTTAGTAAACACTGAACATTTGGTGGCCATAGCATAGAGGGAGAATGAATGTTTGCTTGGAGTGGGGACTTTGTATTGTTCATAGAGAGGAAGGGAGAGAAAGAGGGAGACTGGTTGTTTATCGGCTGCTGAGCTCATATTAAGCAGTGGGGACTTTGCATCATTCATAGAGTGGAGAGGACAGTAAGAGGGAGAATGCATGTTTGCTGTTTAGAGTGACGACTTCGTATCGTTCATAGAGAGGGTAGAGCAAGTGGGAGTATGACTGTTTACCGACTATGGGGCTGAGAGTAAAAGGAAGAATGACTGTTATGTTTATTTTAAGCAGAGTTTATGTACATTTAACATTTTTTTGAGATCGTAAAAAAAATTTAAAAGTCACAAAAAACGCTATTAAATATATTTCTAGTAGAATAGTTCTCTTTTCAATAAAACCCAGAAATTGTTCTCCACACTAAAAGTATATTTCAGATCTCGGTTTCTGCTTTAGAAACCGAGATCTGAAATGAACTTTTAGACTTTGTTCTTAAATGGATTACTAACCACACTTAATTGTGCTGTCCTTTCTAAACTCAAAGTCAACGGACCAGTGTTGCCGATTTAGCGCGTTTCTCATTTTGGAAGTGCAAAAAATAAAGCGCTAAATTAGCGCGTAAACATTTTGGGGGCTATTTTTGACCATTTTAAGTGTCTTTTTGGCTATTTAAACGTTTTTAGCGCTTTTTGGCCGTCGAACTAGCGCGAATATATTTTTCTGGGTTGGCAACACTGCAGCAGCGTACCAAAAATCCATCAGTGATCTTTGTTTTCAGTTCAGCAGCAGTAGCAGAACAGGACTGAAAAGCCATTAAAACAAACTATAACTCAAATAAATCCAAAACCATAACAACATTATTCATTCATTCATTTTACGGGAAATATGCCGTCCTAATCAATTGGCAGAGAAAACCCTCTTTCCTCCTTGCTTGAGGTGCAGGTGGCCTAACGGTTAAAACGGGAGAAGGGAATAACCCAAACCCAAAACCATGTTCAAACTTCGTTTGGGACAGTTTGCGTTCACTAATGCCCTTGGGAAAGACATGAATCCACTTCTATGGGTAAATAAATAGCATAGCAGAGTTGGAGTCCGTTTAGCCCTGTCTCAGTCTGTAAGGCAGTTCGTCTTGGACGTCGTGGGGCTGGCAACCCGGCCCCGTAAAAACCCACAATAGCTACATACATTTGATTTGATTGGGTCTCCAATCCATGAATCGTTCGAGAAATGGAGACAAAACCAACCCGCACCCTCATGCGTCGTCAAGCGACACGGGAGCAACGGAGCTGAACTTTTATCCTTGTCCACTCACAATGTCACTCATTGCTGAAACTAATAGACGCTGTCCTACTGCCAAACTCGGTACAAATTTGTTAAAAGAAAAAAAAAAGCTGAATGAATAAACCCATACGCCTCACTCGCCTCCTCCTCACACACGCACTGTGCATAGCAACAATTTTTTTTATTTTACAGCAACAGGTGATATAAACAAATCAATAATGATCAAAACGACTAAGTAATCAATATTTCTTAATCATTGAATGTGTTCAAGAAAAAAATGTTAAAATAACGATCATTCTCAAATATCTATATATGATATATATCAGTTGTGACAGTACGGACAGTCTACAAATACAAATTTAGAAAAAAACAAAACTTTTTGCTCTTCAATAGTAGTGGGTAAAAAAGTATATAATTTTATTTAAAAGTGCCAATTACTTTGACATAATAAAAATAACCTTTTTTCAAATATTAAAAAAAAAAAAAATTACGCCCCAAATTAATTTGTTTAGTCGCATCAAAAAGTTAAATGGGTCACCCTCCACGGTACCCGGTAGTAGGTTAAGGTACGCAACGGGTACCTGTTGAGGAGTAAAATAACATAATTAAAATGATAAATAAATAAATGAGGCAACGATCAGTATTAAGATATGCAACATGTATGAGAACGATCTTTTAAAAATGGTTATAAGTGGTGCTCAAGTAATGATCAGGAATTACTTCTAACTAATTTAACCAGGAAAGAAAAACAACGCAACATTACCAGTTTTTTGGAGAATTTGGGTTCTCAGCATATCCCCACTGGACAAGTGTTTCATGCCGAAATCTTTCACAATGCGACTGGAAATTGTCCCTTTGCCAGATCCAGGGGCCCCTACAATAATCGCTTTGACGATCTTCGAAATACTTCCTGGCATTTTCTTCCTGTAAGTTAAATTCCAAATGGAGATCTAGCAACAGCAGACCTGTCCTCTCTCTTGACTTCCCTTAGTGAAATATTTCTTTTAATTTAGTTGAAGTTCAAAGGTTACGCTCCTCCTCGTGATTTTCTTAATTGTTTTCTTTCATTTGTCGAGAGAGAAAGCGAAAATTCTTGTATTATTCCACATTTCAATTCAGCCTCGATCTACTCAAAATAATTTACAGTTAAATCTATTCGGTTTCCGAAAAAAGTCATTAAAAACTAGAAATATAGACCCTGTTCTGGTAGTTTAGTGACGTGTTGTGTACAAAAATGACAGGGAATATTTTTAGGTATGACACCGACACATTGTTTTGAATTCACGACAAGCACTATAGTGAAGTTTTTTAAAAATGAACAATTCAATTTAGGTTATAAAGGGACTACTAAATTATTAATTTGACCTTAAAATATATTATTTTGCACATAAATCGGCTTTTAACATAAATCAACTTAAATTATTTCAAAATACACAAGTGTCGTAAAATACGCATCGGTGTACGTAAAGTGTCGAAAACCGTCGTTACGAAAGAAGAAAGAATTTTGGGGCAACGGAGAAGGATTTAATTTTCTTTCTGGCCGTTATTTCTGGAACAATTTTGGCAATATTTTTTTTTTTAAAAGGATAAATCACAAATTAAGGTTGGTATAAGTTATGTTTTAGTGTAAATTAGAATAACCTTTGTTCGAAATTAGAATAAATTCCTTGTAATTTTAAGTCTATGAAAATCCAAAGCGAATAACGCACGTGTGTGGCGAGGATAAAGAAAAAAGGCAAAAGATTTATTGAACAAAAATTTTTGGTCTTATTTTTTTCACTTTCTCAGAGAAAAAAATGTCATTTCATTTTCTCATTTTCCCCGTTTTTATTTACTTGGTTATTTACAAACGTATGTCATTACCTAAATTGTTAACTTACGTCCCGGACGCACTCTGTCTTTCTCTTTAAAATTATATACATAAAAATAAAAAAATAACTGGGCACACATTTTTGATTTACCTGTATTTCATCAATTTAATTTGTATGAATTTATTTGATTTAATTAAGTTCAAAACTGCATTCTTTGGGGTTTTTTTTTTCTCCTAATTCATTTCATTTTTTCCGAAGATGTTTTGAAAAAATGTTATTGTTGTCGGATAATTAAATTACTGAAATTTTAAAGACTGCGTTTATTCATGTGTTATAGATATGTATTTTAGTTAAATTCCAACAAAACTTGCTAAAAATTTCATTTTTATTGTATAACCAAATCCAACCTGTTGAGTTCAACGGTTAATGTTGCCTAGAGAAGAAACTTTTCTTCTTTGTTTAGTTTGGGGGGATAATACGAACTTTTCAAAACAATCTCTTACAAAATTGCGTGGTTAAAATTGAAACTATATCCAAACGGATTCAACCAAACAAAAAAAAATTGAATTTCTTTGATTTTCTCTTTTGTAACTTTCGTGTTTTTTCTGATCCTTCCTTTTTTTCTAAGAAAACAAGGAATCTAGTGGAGAGGAATTGAGTTTGACCCGGTTTTTGTGGAAATTTGATACCCTATTCCAACCGACAAAGTTGGGGTTTTTTTTCCCCCCCTCTTTCAATGATGTTTTGGGTTTTTTTTAAATTTCAACGACTTTGTATTTCTAATGTTGATTATGATTCGAATACGAAGCTCTTAAAACTAAGTGAAGATTCTTTTTTTTCTTATTTGAAAAAAGAACACGCTGACAAATAGAAAAATGACTTATTTTTAAACTGTTTTCCAAATTTAAGAATTGTATTTTAAAACTTCCTAAGAATTTTTTTTTTTCTCTCATCTAGTTTATCAAGATTAATTTGGACGCATTTGTTTTTAAAATATTTTAATGCAGGTGTACGACAAGTGTGCGAGGCACCTGTTCTTCCTGTGTTCGCACCCCTCATTTTTTCGGTTTCAAATCCGATGGGGGTTGAAAATTATTTAAATAATTTCAGTATTGTTTAAATGATATTAATTCATTCAACTGACATGTTGCAATTGAATAGGATTCGAATATTTGAATTTCACCGAATCAAATACCGGCATATTTTTTTAAAAACTGAATCTTCACGGTAGAATGGTCCAAGTAAAGTTATCACCGTTACACGGTCGGATATGCTTTGTACTTCAGTTACACTCAGTTTCGGGTTTGTTTTTTTTTACTTCGAAAACTGTTGATTTTGCTGTACAAGTTGCCAACTGCATCCCACGTTTTCCCTACACTTTTACTCGGTTTAGAAGACTAGACTCCATTAAGACCTCTGGAATTTGTATGCATTGTATTATCCATGTCGTTAAATTCAGGAAAAACATACCGTATTTCACCATGTATACCCCCCCCCCTTGAGCTTCAATTTCAGGGGGCAAATGCGGATTATACATGGTGAAATACGGTACATGCAAATCAAGTACATAGTTCCTGTTGAGTCTTGATAATTTGAAAAATAGTCATGATTTCAATCCCTCACAATCAACTTACAGGTGTTCATGACATCATAAAAACACCGCACACACGTGTTGCTTTTGTGGTGACCGGACTAAAGTCGTAATGTAGTGTTACCCTGAGCTACCTAACAAACGTAACCGAAATATATATATTGTTTTTTAATAAAATACGTAATATTTTTAATTTTATACTAATTAAATAATTTTTTGTAAATTTCAATGGATAATAGGGTCTAAAAGCCGTAGCAATTTTTCTTTTTTAACAGCACGTAGTTCAAGTTCAGTTTTTCTTTTTCTTTCAATGCATTAGATCCTACACAAAACCATCCGGAAATTTGGTAGTTTTTAGAGAAAAAAAATTTAAACGGTTTTACGAGGGGGTTATATTTACAATTTGACTAACGACGTTGGCACATACTTTCCACAGTTTTACGGCTTACATGAGTTTCTCACTATAACATTTTAATTGTAATTTAATGTAGGGAAGGTGGTCCCTATTGTAAACTTTCACACCTTCGCTCACCCAAACGGCGCAAAAATAAATTAGAAAAACAGAATTGAATACGTTGTTGTTGCTTCGAATTGCTAGTTTTCTATAGTTAACCACTCTCTCTCTCTCATGTTTGCAGCAGCTGCAACCATGAGTGTGTTTTAAATTCCATTGAACATTTCTGTTGTGGGATCTTTTTTTTAAATTTCTTTTTTCTTTTTTACTCTACAAATTGGTACAGTAGGGAAGGAATTCAGTTGACGTGGCATAGACACATTTATGAAGCAAGAGAAACAATATAATTTATGTATTTACTCCTGTTTTTCTTTCATAAATTCTTCCTTTTATTTGTGTCGTTTTTAACATCTCGTGTGTGAAACTTTACAATCAGGACCATTTCCCTGCATTGTGCCCCCAAATTGAAGAATTAATGTTACTGAATCTAACATTCTTAATACTTTTTCATTCACACTAGTGAATGATCACTGTTGCAAAATAGATGTTACTGGTTAAACATTTTGCTCCTAATTCATATGCAAAATATTAGTGACTCCTAAAAAAAAAAAAAAAAAAAAGTTAGTTTTGTGGCAAGAACCCAAACTTTTCAGTTTGCTTAAAGTTTTCTGGTAATTCCTCCTTGAATAGAACTTAGCAGAGAATTCAGAAACTGCTCTTAAAATCTTCATCCTTGTAGGACAGAAAAACTGCCCAATAGCTAGTGTTTCAGTTTCTGGTAGTGATTTAATCTAATTCTTAAATTTGAGTACATAGTCTTGCATTGCATACATTTTTACTAATGTATGGACTCTAAAAATGTATTACCAAAAAATACATATTGCTTAAAGTCACCATTTAACTGACCTTTTACTGTTATGAAATAGTACTTTAGTCACTTAATTGTAAATTTAGCTGCAGTGATTTTTGCAACAAATAGAAATCAACTTATGTTTTTTTTCTTTATGGGGAATATACAGCTGTGAGAAATGAAAAATAAGTGTTAGTATTATTATGGGATTTTCAAGATGTCTTTATAGCTATAAAAAGTATATATCACGTTAGTTGTAATACTATTAAATCAGTAATTGTTGGTTTTATGTTCTGTGTAATTCATGCAAAATACTTTCTTTTTTTTTTTTTTTTTTTTTTTTTTTTTTTTCTAAATTATTTCTGTGCTTCATTTGTAAAGTCAAACATCTGAGCCTAGCACTTTTGCACAATATAGGTAAACAGTTAAAAATTGGCCGTACACCAAATTGTGTGGACATTCCATATCAAATCACTTAATATTTCTTAAGTATTTCTAGAGACAGTTTAAAGTGGAATTTTTATTTTATCACCCGTAGTTTAGTTTCTGCATTTGGCTAAAATATTAGCAGATCCACCCTTAAAAGGCCATCTTCCTATTTTAAAGGACCAATAACTTCTAAACCACATAGAATAGCTGTTTAATGAATCCAGAAATAGCTTATTTGGGTGGGGAAACTACTGGGCTATCAAATTTCAGCTAGATATCTTAAATACAAAGGTTATTTGTCATAACCTCTGAACCGTTTGTTCAATCAAGCTGAAATCTTCTGAGTTGATTTGTCCCTAGAAAGGGTGTCACCTGTTGAGATTTCACGGCTTATAATGCTTTAATTTATTGAAAGAGGATGGATTGAACTATAATTCAGCAAAATTCGAACCCTTTTTTTTTTTTTTTTTTTTTTTTTTTTTGCCTGAAATGGCTTATCTGGGTGAAGAACTACAGGGGTACCAAATTTCAGCTAGGTATCATCTTAAATAGCCTAGTTATGAAGTGTCAAAATTGGCAAATCATGCTTGTGGCTTGCGACCAGTAAATTTAAGCAAATTTCAATTTGTCATAACTTCTGAACCATTTGTTCAATCAACTTGGAATTTTCTCTAGAAGAGGTATCACCTACTGAAATTTCATCAAAATCTAAGATGAGTTGATTTGGAATGACTCGGGTACATTTTTGGAGTTTAGAGCAATTGTAACCATTAACCAGTAATTATAATAAATTTATCTTTTTGTAATATTTTTTCCCCCCAGAAATGGAAACTCTTGAAACAGTTCCAAATGCTACGAAGCGACACAAGAAGATCCGTCGCCATTCAACCTCTCTCGATATCCACGCTCAGAGCATGAGACGTCCACCAGAAGGAGACAGCATCATTGAGAAAGAGCCAATGAAACTGGGCCCCCCAGCGGCCCCTACTGGGACTAAAAAAAAGGTAAAGGAAAACAAGTCTGCTGCCATGAAGAAACGAAAACGCAGAAACAATATGTCTTCAGACAGTGGCTTAGAGACAGCCGAGGATGACGCAAATATCAAACGATCACGGAATGAAACCAGGTCCGACTTTTTGACCTCGCTTGGTCCTCTAAATGATATAAGTTCCATCCACCCGGTCCTGGACTGCACAATGGAGAGTACGTTCTCCAAGAAGTCCAAGAGTAAATTAGATGTCACTTGGGAAAAGGCAGTGTGCAATGCCCGGGGTCAACCTGATGGTGCCGAGCGATCAATGAGAATAGCAAAGACCGCTTCTTTTAAGAATCCTGACTGTTCGATTATTGAGGAGAATGATGAGAACGTTGTTCCATCAGAGAGTGGAGATGAAGGTGAAGAAATTGCAGAGGAGGAGGATGACGACGAAGTCAAGGTGGTTGAGGTTAAGAAGATGGAGAAAGTGGAAAAGAAAAAGAAATCGTTAAAAGTAAGTTTCATTTGCCTACAATGGATTGGGTAAGATTTAACTTGGTGGGGGGGGGTGCATATCATGTTAAGTATGGTGGTAATGGGACATAAACAAACTTTTCTCTCTTCTTGCCTGTCTAAAAATGGTTGTTTTGTTTATACCATGAAGAAAGAATGTAGCATGCTAATTTATACATATGTATAAGTAAAACAGGTTATTGCTATCATGGACTAATTGTGTATGGTTGAAGACAGATCCTTTTATTGAAGGTTTGATGATTAACTGCAGTGTAATTTGAAATGATTCAAACAATAAATGCTACTTTTAGTCTTTGACTTAAGAAAATAAAGATCATTCTTATTTCCGTATTGAAATATGGAAAATGTCACTAATTTTATTAGCGCTTCCCTATGTTTCTATAATCTGTACTCAGTTGATGTGTCTGATCAATCTTTGACTTTTTTTTAGTAGACGTCTGACCACAGATGCTCGAGTCTTATATGAAATAGCATTTGCATATAACCTATACACATCCTCCTACATACTTTAAATCTCAAGATTACTTATAATACCTAATATAATGTAAATAGTTTTTATACCGTAGGCATGAACAAAAGATTTTGGTGACACCTGACGAAAAAAAATATTTGTATAAAAGCAAAATCAAATAATCAAACTTCACTCCTTATCAAAGAAGCATCAGGTCATGTCCTGATGCCTGTAGTTAATACAATGGTGCCTCAGTTATTTGAGGATAGTTTTGTGTAATGTTATATTGGCAAAATATCTTGTCAGCCGCTCCAAGACAATTATTGCTTCTGCTGCCTTCATCACCACCTACAAATTGTCTTGCATCATTATCCTATTCATTGCCAGAGTAGGAAGATCCAGGACCCAAATTTCTTGCAAGATATCTTGTCATCCGCCCCAGAAACGCAAATTCTCACAAGATCTCTCTCATCGAGTGCTCCCCCAGTGGGTAAAGTTGTTGCCTGATATACACACATTAGTTAATTAACCTTGTCTCAAACTTTGCATCATATGGAGATACACAATAAAACAAATTAGGTTGTTGAAGCAGTTTCATGATTTTTTCCGTCTTTCTTTTGAATCAGGTCAAAGTTCAAGGAGCTGTTAAGAAATTGAAGAAGCTGAAAGATGGTAAACCAACAGTCGGGAAACTGAAGAAAGGCGTTCTCAAGAGGAAAGTAGCTGATGTGGGTTCATCTCCTGGTAAGAAAAACTATTCTCTTACACCTTAAGAAAAAATAGGATTAAAAATGAATTTAAATCCGTCACCTTACCAAATGTATTATGTAAAATGAATCAGTACATTAAATTGTTTTATAGGAGAGCAACAAAAGAAATGAATAGTTTTAGTCTAGGCTATGAAGAGTGACGGTACACTAAATGAATTACTTTTACTGGATATAATGCAATCCCATAATGATCATAAAATTTGATAAGCTAGTTGCCATATATCCCAGCATCGATGACGCCAGAGCCTCAAGGACATACCCAAATTTTGAAAACATAGAATTAAAGTAACCTTTGGCCTGTATGATGCAAGGTAAATTATCAATACTTATTTTGGTAAAAAAACAAACTGTCTTCAACACCAGGAAATACAATGATTAATAAACAAGAAAAACATTTACCTATCTTCTTTTTTTTTTTTTTTCCATTTGATGTCATAAAATTGATCATTATATAAGACATGGATTATAATTAAGAAATAATAACCAGTCACAAATTAGTGCCATTAATCCGGAGTCATATTTGGTGCTAATGTATTTAATGTCTCTATTTTTCTTTTCTCCTACAGACGGCAGCAATGCAAAGAAAGCTAAGAAATTGGACAAAGATTCCAAAGAAGATAAAAAAGACTTTAAAAAACTGAGAAACAATTTTGAGCTTATCCAAAAGTCCAAGAAAATTTGGGAAGAATTAAGAAAGTATGTTAAATTTATTTTTTAACAATTTATATTTGACTGAAATAATTCTCTAGTCAGAATTTGAAAACTTTGTTGTAAGCCAGTAGTGAGGGTGAGTAAATGAATACTGAGTTAGGAAGTAGGCAGGGTTGAAAATGTTTGAAAATATTAGTTACAAACAAGAAAAAGGAGGAAAAACATGTCAGTGTGTCCAGAGGAAAGATGTGTTAAAAAATGTAAATGAATAATTTTTCTCAGTCTTTGCCAAATGAAAGTGATAAAAACAACAAAAATATGAAGATACTATTTATGTGTGGAATAAGTTCATTCAAATTTTGAAAGGAAACATTTAGCAATGCTCTTTTATATATAAAAAAAAATAATCAGTCTGTGATGAAATTTATTAATGATTGACATCATTTTGTTTGTGTAATTAGTTGATAAAGTACTTTGCTTAAATTTAAACAGATGTACAGTTTAAATAAGCGTATATTTGCATTTACAAATGAGAGAAAAACTTCAGACCAGTTACAATTTATATTAATCCTTTGCTTTCCAGACATGATTTGACTGTAGACAAGAAGACTAAGCTGTGTGCTGAGCTCTTGGATATGACAAAAGGCAAAATGCAATTGGTGAGTTTAACAAATGTTCATTTTTAAATGATTAGTAGCACCTGAGCCTCATCCCCTGTTAAATCCAAAAATGCACTCAGAATCATAATTTGCATCAGTCACAATTGAGGAAATATCATTTTCATAAATGTTGCCAGCTACATTTTTATTATATGCTAATCTATGTGGATTCTTAAGAATTCCTGGTTCAAGTAATTTGTATACAGGTAACTCACGATATAGATTCCCATGGGTATATTTAACACATTAGCTATCTTGGATATTTGAAGCCCTACATAATGCATCCATGTTTTTTGTTAGTTATCATTATAAATTGCTGTATAAGACTACTTGCTTTATTTTGGTAAATAAAATAAAATTTATTAACCTCTGAAGTCATGTGGCAGTAAACTGGTTACAGTATTTTATTGATAATAGCAAGTACAGATTCATAATGTATTAGAATTGGTAATATATTGAATATTATCATTTTATTACAACTACATATGCATTTTTTAAAAAAAACTTTTCTTCTCCCTAGTTGGCTTTTACTCATGATGGTGCCAGAATTATTCAGTGTCTTATTCAGCATGGTAATATGGAGCAGAGAGCAGTGGCATTTGATGAACTGAAGCGTAAGTAGTTTGTTTCATTTTCTGATTCATTTGTCTTTTCTCTCATGAAAACTAACTAAAAAATCTTGCTACTTCCTGAAACTGACAGTTGAATTAATTCTTTAATTATTTTCATGGTGTTGTGATTAAAATAGTTCTGTTGTATGTTGTTTTTTTTTTTTGATTCCTTATTAAATTTGACTGATTTATGTCAAGTATGTCTGATGTTTCCTAAAAAGAATATTTAGGATCTCTGCTTAATTTTGTTTGTTACCAAATTATCAGTTCTCTTGATATTCACTAAATGTGAATTGAACCCTAAAAGCAGTGGTTCCCAAACTTTTTCTTCTCTGATTTGTTTACTATTTTGTCTCCGGAGTTTCCCACCTAAACGTAAAAAATGTTTGTGCGTGTGTGTATGTATGCTAGTATTTTACTATTTGTGGGGGGAAACTTTTCTTTTTTTTTTTTAATTGAATTCATTTTCAAATAGATAGATGCACACTGATTCATAAAAAAATATACAAATTATGAAATTTTTTCTTTTTCAGATAACATTGTTGCAATGTCAGAGTCAAAATATGCAAAATTTATTGTCCGAAAATTTTTGAGTTATGGGTAAGTTTGAGGTTTTGACTTTAGTATCGGCTATAAATAAATAAATTTGACTTTTGCTTTTGAATCTCTTTAAAAAAAATTAATCAAGTGTCCATAATAAATGATTACATAATTTAAATGTTTGTCATCATGTTAAAGTGGGAGGTGTCACAGTATTTGTCTGTCACGCTATAGAAACCCCCTAAACATGGGCGCATACTCAATAGACTTGACGAAAGGTTTATAGCAATTTATTTTTTTGAACCACCCTCCCCGCAATGTTTTTATGGGGTTTCGATTTACAATGAAATTTCATGCTAATTGGACATTTTGAGACTGTTCTTTAATGACCTAATGTGACATTCAAAAGAGATTTTTTTTTTTTTTTTTTTTTTTTTTTTTTTTTTTTTTTTTTTTAATCAAATCTCAAAATAAAAAAAGGGAAGTGTTTGTATTTTAAGACTTTTTAATCTCTTTACAGTATTAAATTAAAATTTTTTGAAGAAAATTTTATTGGAAATTTATTTTTCACAGTAGCAGGTCAACATCCTTATAATGCTAGCTCAAAGTAATAGTGATATGAGGTGGTCTCATTTTCCTTTTTACTCTTTAAATATTCAACCCAACATAGATGGGTACTTCATCTAGTGTTTTAAAAGTGAAATAATTCTCATTCATATATTTGATGCTTATCGAGTGAACTTTCTTCTTTCTTGCAGATCCAAAATGGAGAGGACTTTAGTTTTTAAATCTTTGTGTGGCCATGTCCGACGCTTGATTCGTCACAGAGTAAGTATATCTCGCATTCTGAGGTGAAGTGTTATTTGGTGATTTATTCAAACTAGCATCTTCAAGTTTGTTTGATCACTCCATTTTTGCCAGGCACTGTCCTTCTTTCTTTCTT
>VCCN01007085.1:17940569-17955409 GCA_006491835.1 Architeuthis dux | reverse complement strand
TCTGACTGAAAAAGGGGGGCTAGATATTGTCTGACTGAAAAATCATGTGGAAGAGTCTTATAAAAATTACCAAATTCTTTTTTAAACAATAACATGAAAAGGAAAGAGTTGTAATTAAACCATTGTACAATAAAAAAAAAAGAAATTGAGATGAGTTTACACTGAATAAATGTCATTGAGAATCTTGGAGGTAAGTTGAAATTTTAGGTATATTTCAGTGTTTAACTACCCAATGTTATCCAAAATTTCTGATCCAGGCCGCTCACTTCATGGCCAGAATAAATCTAAAAATGACGGGAGAATTGCAATGAAGGGCAACAGGATAGGAGGAAAGAAATACTAGTTAAGAATTTATAATACTTTTTGAAACTATGTTTGATCAATCAAAAGTAATTTAATAAAAAATTTTAAAAAATTAAATTGCTCAGGCCTACAAAAGCTGCGGGGTGTTGACGTTTTAGCAATCAGGATGTTGAAAATGGACGAAACAGCCGTAACACGTACATCCATCAGAAGTTTAATTATTAGAAATAATAAGTTTAAGAATACTTTACCGTTTTCTCATGGATTCCATGAATAGTTCTCAAGTTTAAGAACAACAGATACATTTCACTCCATTTGATTTTCACTCCCAGTAGCTTAAAGCTTTTTTCTGGTTGGATAAAAGGTTTGGATATTTTTTAAAAGTCAGTCATACCAAGAAATGGATTGACATTTGTTTTGTTTTTGTTTGTTTGAGAGGAAAGCATAAGATTCTGAGTGAGTTGGGTGACCAATATAGGAGGGTTTAATATTACAAGGTTACTTGGCTCTTCACAGTCAAAGTGATATATTGTCACAATGCATTATGTACATTTTCACAATTTTACAGCATATAAAATGCACCTATTTAAAAAAAAAAATTTTTTTTAAATGTCAGTGGGAATTGATAATGAGTCAGTTTAGTCTGGCACAAGGCCACAAGAGAGAGAATCTGTGAGGATCAAACTCACAAACAATGGCATGCCAAACTAACTTTGAAATAGAAGTATGTAAATATGCCACTGTAGAATCAATAAGCAAGGAAGTTTGTGTAGTTTTCGGGTATGAAACATGCTGGAAGCAAAGAGCAAGGTTTAATTTTCCAAACAAGATACAGTTATAAATTGCTTTCATATAGAACCACTTGGGGTTTTGATGCAAAGAAGTCATTAGGTTCTATTTGATGTTTTCCTGTCTTGCTTGGATCATTCTGGCATGCAAGGACGAGGACATGAAGTAATAAGAAAAGATGATGGATGGCCAGAGAATAGGATTATTTAGTATCATGATGTCAAAGTCACCATGAAAGGTCCACAGATTAATCGCCATCAATAAAGAATGTGTCTTATTTGTTTCAAAATATATACAGTAATAAACACAGAAACTTCCTTGGTTATATACTCTTGCCAAGCAGCATGAATTTCCACACACAATACAGGTGTATGCAAACATACGCTTCTGTATGCATACTATCATACGGAGATGGATATTTATACACTTGCTTACAATTATACAAAAGTAATGTTTTCTCCAATAAAACAAAGATGATTAGTTCAGTTGCTTTTTTTCTTGTCTACATTGAGCACAATGCAAAATTGGTGTACAATGAATTCAGATGAGAAAAAGATTGGTTAAAATAAGAAGAAAAACATTGTCAACCAAATGGAAAGGAAACTGGACAATATCACAATTGATTAATACATTATGCTGCAATGGAATCCATGACAAAGAACAGTTTTACAGATGTCTGAGGTTTTTTTAAATGAATGATTAGAGTAAAATGTGGACTGATATGAACAATGATAAAACAGAAAGAGAAATTGCTTGATTATACAATAGCAAATAGAAAGATGAACAAATTAGTCATGCTGTCAAAGAGAATAGTTGCCTCTCTTGTATTAAAATGCAAAAAAAAAAAATCATACTTTGACAATCAGCAACTTATTATCAATTTCTACACAACACAAACTCTCAAATAAGCATTAGTCTAAATATCAGATGCATCATCTACATTTTTGCCATTCTTAATAACAAAATATTTCTAATCAAAGCATTTGAATCTGAAAAATATTCATTAAAGATAATTATCTTAACAGAACAAGACTGACCATGAAGAGGAGGGCTCTTTTTCTTTCTTATATTGCTAGTCCTTTACTTTACTGATTTGTTTCAATATGAAAGCTTACACTTTTCATAACTTAAATCCAATATTTATCTTTACAAACATGTGTGATTTCTGCAGATTTTTAAAACTTTATAGACTCATAGCAATTCTAAAAAACAGTTTTACCTTTCCAGACACCAGGTAACTATTGTCTTACTGAGGAGGAGTTTAATCATAGTTTTTTTTTTTTATCCTTTGTTCAATATGTGAGATAGAAGCTCAAACCTCTTGGCTTTTAGCCCACTAATCACTAATTGAAAGATGCAACTACAAGATCCATGGGGATCCAAGAATTTATGTGTGTTTGTAATGATATCAAATGCCACAGAGTTGGGAACCAATACCTTTGGGGGCATTTTGTGCAATCAACAATGAGCATAAAGCCTTTTTCTTTGTTAATCATAAAAAAACAAAATACATTATTGAAAATATTTGAGTCTTTTTGTATTTGTATATTTCAAATGGACAGATATATATTCAATTGTTTCATTATAAATTTTCTGATCTGTAGATAAAAAATACTTTAAACATCTGAAGAAATTTATATTTGGATGGAATAGCTGCTATGGTAGAAGTAATTTGACAGGGTGGAAATGAAAGATTGAGAAACGCATGTTACATCTCAAACATATTTATTATCATTAAGATAAGACTTTATGCATTTCGCCGTGCAACCGGCGTCATCAGAAGAGGTTTGAACAGTGCAGAGAAAGTGCAGTATGGCCTTCCATGTTGGGACTGCTGAATGAATTGAGAAATGGTTGTTAGTTTTGTTTCTGGTGAGAGAGAGAAGAAGAGGAAGGCAAGTGACCCAGATATTGGCCAAAGGGTCAGGGTAAGGTTCCCTCAAGCTGGTAGGGGTGTTTAGATAAGATGGATCTGTGTTTCAGCTTTTAAGTGGGCGAGAGGAGGTTGTTTATATATGATTTGTGTGTGTTTGTGTTCCTGGCCAGTGTGCATGCTATTGCGTGTGGTGTCTGATTAGTATGTTTCTGTATGTGTGTGTGTGTATTCCTTCTTCTTAAAGTATAAAAGTCAGAAAACATCTATCTGGTCCCTTGATTCATGAAATATTTCATGAGATTGAATGCCCCGCTTTGCACCAGTTCAAGTGACGAGGTGGGTGGGTTATAACATCTGCCAGCTTCACTCTGACATACCAAATGGGATATAAGTCAACATTGTGGGTATTAGAAATAAACAAATAATACATAAATATTTAAAAAGAATTATGATGTACTTCAAAACCTTGTTTGATACTCATGACCATTATATAAGAGTTTATGTGCTATAAACACTGAAGTGTTTCATCCTTATCCGTAGGCATTATTCATTATTTATAATGACAAGACAAATTCTCAATTAAATTAATATGGATATTGGAAAAAATGAATCAATTTTCACCCTATCATTTTTTTGGGGGGGTTTCAGCATTACAACATTTAACTGCAGAGAAACCAGTTAAAAACTTGTCTAGATTAAATCTTAAATCTCATGAAGTAAATGATTTGATTAGATCTAAGTAACATTATTCACAAACTCTAGTAAGATAAAAATAAAAGAGATGGGATGGAGGGGGGGGTGACTTTCAAAACTCAAGACTTTGGAACCACAGGTGCCTTTTACTCACTGCCATAGACCGATGGTCTGAGTAGTTGTGATGAAAGGCATCAAGTTAGAAGCTTATCAAAATTGTCTTCGAGTTCTACCTTTCTGGGGTTGGTATAATAAATAGTAATGAAAAACTAAACATTTCAGTAAAGGGAAATGATAACTAAGCAGTAAAGCATTGAACTGGTGGTCATGTGTTTGAAGATTTAAGCAGATATGTATACTGTTATCATATAAACTCAAATTCCTTTTATAAATGAATTACATATATAGCAAAATTATTTTATAATAACTGAAATAAGCAGACATTTAAAAACCATTTAGAAAGTCAACTTAAGAGTAAAAGTCATGATTGGCTGAAGTGAATGGATCAAAATACAGCAATATTGCACATAATAAAATGGATCAAGTTTACATCAGGCACCCTAAAAATTGTTGAATTGAAAAGGGATCCATTTAGCCTCAACACCGAAAATGTTCAAAGTTATTTACATTCAGTAAAAAATAGGTTGTTTTTTTGTTTTTTTTAAACTAACAAATTTTTCGAAGTTACTAAGATACTTTCTCCCGGAAAAATAAAAAGTATTTTTTGTGCTTTCAATCCAACCCTCTTTTTCTATTTTTTTTTTATTACACTAAGATGACAGTTACTGAATGACTGTAAAATCTAAATTCTAATAATCGCTATAAAAACCAAAACCTAGTTTTACAAAGAATAGTTGGATTGATAGCACAAAAAAAACCTTTTATTTTTCCGGGGGAAAGTATCTTAGTAACTTCGAAAACTTGTTAGTTCAAAAACCCCCCAAAAACGACCTATTTTTTATCAAATTTAAGTAACTTTGAACATTACCAGTGTCGAGGAAAAAATGTATCCCAGGGGAGAATCCTGTTCCTGACGTTGTTGTCGTCATTGTTATAGTACTATTACAACTATTGCGTATTTTTTGTGCATTACAGGCTTTTAGTTTTTCATATATATAAATAGAATCCTGTTCCTGACGATGTACTAAAAGTTAGTAATACACAAAAAATACACAATAGTTGTAATAGTACTATAACAACGACAGGAACAGGATTCTCCCCCACCCCTACAATTTTGCCGTTTTATACCCACTCCTTGTAGGGAAATATTTCCTACTGACAATGTGGCTACTCAAAATTCTAAACAAAATAAGTTTTATAAATTTAAGGTTGTATCAGTAAAAGTTAATATTCTTGCATTTTTTTGTTTTGTTTAAATCTATCTAACTTCTTTCTACATGAGAATTTTTAAGAAAAATTTAAAATTTGTTCAATGTTTTTTTTTTCATTGCTAAAGATCTTTCTCTTTCTTCCAATATTGAAGATTGTGAAAATTAATCCTGTTTTAAAAAATTGATATTTTTAATGCTTCATTTTTCATGAATTAAACTTGAGAGAATTCCACACAAGATTTTGACCACCTACCACTTTTCTTTAAGGAGTCTAAATATTTATATTTTCAGGATTATTCTTAATTTAATAATGAGCTATTGATAAAGACAAAGAAATTTAAACTGAAAATGGATAAATAATTATTATATCTCCCTCACCTTTCTATTTCAAAATTTATGTCTGATATTAAAAAATAATCATCAAAAGGAAAATTTGAAATTTAAATGTTCTGTATCAATTCACTTAACTCACATGAAGCTCTATGTCATTATAATTATTTACAAATCTTTATATATATAATTTGGATGTCTGCTTGTATGTGCACCTTTAATGAGAGAGGGAGACATACATGTTTTGGCTTCAGTGTGAAAAACCCAGCAGTGTGGAAAAATCAGCAGCCAGAAATAGGTCATGGTGAGGATATGTGGGAAGGTGAGTTTGAGCTTTCACCCCAGTTATCCCTTGCCTGAGGGGCTTGGGGTAAGAGAAGTGGCTGACAGCTGTGGCTGACCTATAGTTGGTGTCACCCCCCTCCTTCCAGAACTTGCTCTCTTCTCAGGATATCTAGAATTTTGGTGATCTTTTTATACTATAGCCTGAGAGGCTTGGGGTGGGAACATGGCTGACAATTGTGGTTAGCCTATGGTTGGTGTCACCCCCCCCCCACCTACCTCAGGAAATTTGTCAGTTTTCAGAAACAATATTTGTTAAGCCTTCAGGATAGGAATTGTATTTACATTGTAACTACAATGCTAAAATGGATTGTTACTTTTCATCCGTCATACGGGAGTGCACCTTCGAAGTATTAGGTTACTTCCATATTTGCAAAAAAAAAAAAAATATCGGACAATCCTTCGTTTCGTGAACACAGAAATTTTAACCACTGTCGAACTCGACCAAGGATGCACAAAAGGACAAAAACTATTTGGCTACACCGGGTGATATTCAAAGCAATTACAATATAATGTATGTATTAACTTCTGTTTTTCTTTCATGAATTTTCCACACATTTGTTCACTCGATGTTAAAAACGGCAAACAAAAGTTGTGGACCATTTTTAATATCAATTGAGTGAGTGTGTGGAACAACAGTTATTAATACAATTAGTCATTTGTACAGTTTAAGTTAAGTCACGTTGTTTTTGCCCTTTTGTGCATCCGTAGTCAATTTCGACAATGATTAAAATATTTGTCTTCACAAAGCGTAGGATTGCCAATATCATTGAAAGAATTTTTTTAATAAATTTCATATTATCGGAATCTCAAAACCAAACTTCAGCTTTCAAATATTTAAATAACCATCACACGAAAAGCTGCTTGGACTATGTTGACCTGTCTGAGGGTGCGTGCGGGCCTGCGCAGGTCTGCCTGGGAGTGTGCACGTATCTGCCCAAGGGTATGCCGCACGCATGCCAAGATTCAAACACACAGCCTGCCAGTTAGTACACTCAATGCACTTTTGGGGGCTCACGCCACCCCCTCCCCCCGTTGTGTTGTGTAAGAAGACATATATTAAAGAAAAGTGTTCTTTTTGTATTGTCTAATGTGCAGTTATTTCTTCCCCAGGCAATGCCAGGATTCCCTGCTAGTAAATAAATAAATTAGGGAAACTACTCTATAATTAGCATTTAATATACCTGTAGTTATCTCCCTTGCGAAATTGGATCATTACAATGTAGATTATCGGGGCTAGTGCAAATGCAGACCTCACACTATTATTAAGCAGCAAATTGGACTCTTGGACAAATTGGATTCTTCAGTTTAGAGCATTTTAATGGTATTGCGCTAACAAAACTAACTACAAGGTGCAATTTTTCTGCATTATGATAACAAACATACAGAAATTGGATCATTATAATAAAGGTGATTTTTAAAAAATAATTTTTTCTTCATAAAATATTAATTTTATTCATTTTTATATTAAAAAGCACCCAGCAAGCCATGTATTTCTGCTAGCTTTTTATACAACAATACAATTTTTTTAATTTTTTTCAATAATCTTTGTGCAAAGGTTGAAATATAGTTCAAATTAATTTAGTTTCAATGTGATTTTTGTAATAAACAGGCTAAATTTTACCTTTTAAGCAGATCTGATTGGCATAAAACATTTGTATACTGTCGAAGTGAAGGAAATCAGATTGGTGCCAGTAGGTGGACACCTCTGACCATTAATTTGTTCTTAGTGAATGAAAAGTGGGATTGAAGTTAAATATTTAAAAAATTCAGATCCATTCATATTCCTAAAAATTATCCTTGGAAAATTTTTTAAAAATCACATACAAAGTTCAGCTAAATCCTACAAACACTTCTAAGCCGTATTCACAACTTTTTGCTAAGCTCAACTTATTTCTTCTAATGAAGACTGAATCTTGGTTAAAGACTATTCATGGTAATTAAGACATTGACAAATGTGGCCTTGTGCCAAAAGTGACCAAATCTACAAATAATAGACTAAAGCAGGTTCTGCATGACTCTTTTCCTAGGTCTAATATCAATGACAAGACTATATCAGGATGACTGGCGATGAGACTAAACAGTTTTCATGCATTATATTAACTGAGGACATTTACCACAAAATGACAACCATAATTTGAAATGATTTGATTAATCCCATTTTCTGTTCTTAGTGATTAGGTCAGTACCATATTTCTAAGAATAAACATACATTCGTTCTTACATCATTAATTTCAACACAAATTATGTATATCAATAAGAATTGCTCACCAATTCAAATTTGAGAAAGCAATGTATTGTGTTAAATTACAAACACATTCCACTTGGTAAAAGAACAATAAGATCTTTATAAATTTTTAAAACCATTTGTACAATAAGAACTTCAAGTGGAAAATAATTAAATACCTGTGGATTCAATAATAAAGGTACCAAATCTGAACTACTTTGAATCCCTAGAGGAATCTTCTAACCCATCATAAATCTATTACTTCTAAGTATTATAAAATAACTTAGTAATATAGTAACATTTTAACTTTACATTTTTAAAGGTAATTCTTACATTAACGCATTACAGGATACAGATTGTAAAAATCAATAAAAAATACAAGTTTTAATTAAATGATAAGAAAGCCTGGTTTCCGGCCAACAATTTGGGAGAGGTGATGCTCGTGCAGTATTCTGATCCAGGAGCATTACTTTTTTCCTTTCTTTTCCACCCTAATCATGCCATCTTAGAGTGTACTCAATTAACTGCTGAGTGCACAGGGAAATTTATCCTAATGAAGAGTTTTCCACACTCTTCGCTCATACCGGGATTCGAACCCAGGACCTTCTGTGTGTGAGGCAGACGCGCTAACCATTACACTATCCGAGCGGACTATAATATAAATGACAATAAATTAAAGAATACAAGTTTTAATTCATTTTTGTCATAAAGTTGGGTGAAATCCAAATGCAGAAATCTAATCTTCAACAAAATCTTTCATCTCAATCTGTAAATGTTATTTCTGAACTTGTAAAATCAGCTAAATTCAATCCCTACAAACATCAACAAAAACAAACAGTATTTTCAACCAAGTTATTATTATTGTTAGCACATGCCTAAATCAAGAAGCATCCTTTGAGAAAGTTGTTTTTAAGGTAACTCAATGTTAAAAATAAAGAAAATACAGGTCTCTCCTCCCACTTCTCGAAAAGTACGCTTTTTGCCAGTTTTTCACTTTCACGAAAAAAGGTGAAAAGTGAAAATGACGTTCAGTGTTTATTTTGCAGTAAGCCATTATAGAGGCAGTGCACACCCTCTTTCTCTCTCTCTCTCCTACACCCCAGTCTCATGTACCTCCCACTACCCCAACCTCCAATGCCTCAGCCTAACATACCATCATTATCATTTTGGGGGTCTGAGAACACTCAAAAATTTATATGATAATTGCTTCGTCGCTTTACAATATTTTGGCTTACAAAATGTTTTTATGAGAATGCTCTACTTTCAGATAGTGGAGGGAAACCTATAACTGGTGTCTGATTTTTAGGGGCGAGGGGGGTTAAATCGAAGGCTGGTAAAAAAATACAAATTTTAAAGATTTCAGTGGCATTTTTTGTAATATCAGTATTAATACTGGAAATTTTAGTTTCAATCAAATTAAAAGTCAATGTTGGCCACTTATTTTCATTTCTGTATAAATTTCAATCCAATTTCCAAGTGGTACGAAACAACCTCAACTAATCTCTACAGATTTTTACTGTTTCAAGATCTTCAAGAAAAAAAATTCACATGAGGAAAAAATGTACAAGTAAATTATAGGATACACAGATCCTAACAAGTGATCAATGAACCCTCAACAGTTAGAGAGAAATTCAAAGAGATATTGATGATTTATCAATAACTAATCAATTCCCATATCTCTCTCACACATGTATACACACAAAGTAAAAACGTTCTTGTATAAAAAAAAAAAAGAAAATTAAAAAAGTAGAAAACTTTCAAAGATTTTCTGTCAATGAATATACATGATAAATGAGGCTGGCCTTGTTTTTTTAAGCTTAGAACAAAAGATTTTTAGCAAGAGAAAAAAACAACAACAAAAAATAAACAACAAAATTAAAACTGATAATGAAAAAAAAAACAAAGGAAACGAGAAAAAAAAACAACAAAATATCTTTTCAGTGTCAAAAAGACAGTATATTTGGAAGAAAATTTTCGCATTTTTTTTTTTTTCAAAATAAAAATGTTAATGTCAGTGAAAGCAAGAATTCCAATGCTATGGAGGAAAAAATTGCTTAGACTTTCTGCTCTTATGGAAAGACCGTCATTAATTCTTTCTTCTTGTTTTAATCGTCCAGTCAGCAGAGATTTTTTTAAAAAAATCATGAAATCAAAATTCTTTAACAACATCAACAAACAGACCTGAATAATTCAACGCCTGTCAATGAGAGGAACTTGCACCGACAGTGGCACCGAGAGAGTGTTCAAGAAGGAAGGGCAAGATTAAAGTCAGTAAAAAAAAAAAAAAAAAAAAAACAATGGGTGGGGAGAGGAACCAGTGCCAGCCATTTCATTTCTTTTTTTTTTGTCCACTGAGACAATGAAGAATGAGTATCTTCTGTTCTGGGAAAGGGAAGTTCCCTTTGGTTTGGCATTCAACAGAAGACAGATGATTTTTTTTTCTTTTCGGAAGACAGAAAAGAATGATCCTTACAGACTATGTTCAATAAACATGTCTCCTAGGCTCTTGAATACCTCGAGAAGATCAGAGTATCTGAGTTTGTTGTTAAAAAAGAAATTACAGTAAAAAATAAGAAAGTAGTGATCCAATTGCTTGTGTTGCAGGATTTTCTTATGTTCCCAGGGCATCATTTGAAGAATTTCAGGCCAACAACAAGAAGAAATTTTTCAATAAACATTTCAGAATCCAGAACGGCTATGTGAGCTGCTCTGCCAATGATTGTGTTTGCTGTGTTAGGTAATGCATGGAACACATCATAACGGATCAGCTTGGTGGTGCTACTGCTCACAATTGGCTTCAGAATGTTCATAACCATTTCTATGTAAACAGCACCTGTGAAAACAACAGAAAAACAGACAATAAATAAATGTCTTTACGATACATTGCAAAAAATAGAAAATTTTAAAAGTTTTTGGTAACTTCATTACTGACTGTTAGTTTTGTTTCTTAGAATAATTAGACAATATAGTCTTTATTCTGGCTGGTTCCAACAGAATGTTTTTATTTTTTATCATGCTGTCTACCCTTCTTTATAGAGCCAGATCATAGGTACTCTATTGGTGCCATCTACCCCTTCTCAAACACTTCTATCAACACGGTCTCCACATCATTCTCAGTGTGCAATGGAGTCCTCAAGACAGCCAGTTCCACATGCATTTAAGCAATGCTGCAAAAAGCACGACTGTACTGGGCAGGCCACGTGTCAAGGATTGAAGACTTCTGTTTAGTGAACTGGCCTCTGGCAAGTAGAACAGAGGGATACCACAAAAGAGATACAGAGACTCCCTAAAAATTGACCCTCATCTCGTGGCTTTCAGACAACCTCTCTATCTGAAGCAAACCACAGAACTAGAACTGAATAGAAAAAGCAATGCTGTAAAACTGGAGCTCCCTGTGGATGCCAGATCTTCTCCTGCAGTCACAGTGGAAACATTGGCCTGTCTCGTGGGGGCTTCGCCAGCAACAGATGTGGAATCTCCTTCAAAATCTTTATATGCAAATCCAAGCCATGATTCTGACTGACTCTCAGAGAGAGAGAGAGAGAGAACAGGGATATAATAGAGTCAAAGAGAGATGATATGATTTGATTGTTTTGTTTAACGGCACATTGACCCTGGGTGGGTCATTTAGTGCCGAATTCAGTAGGGGGAGGGGATCCCATGTCCCCGTGACTTGAGGGGAGAGAACCCCAAATCCCTTTCACTGAGACAAATGCCAGGAGTACCGGGATAATCAAAGAGAGAGAGACAGATAGGTTGAGGTGAGATAAAGAAACAGTTCTTTTTACATACACCTGTGCTTCAATGTTCACTAGAGTAAATAAAATTTTACAAAGTTCATTGAAACGAAAAACAACATTACATTTTTAAAAGAAAATAGAAAAGGTTAAATTGTTTCTTTGGCTATTTGGCAGATTACTCCTAAAACAAAGATAACAAGTCCCCTACATTTTCTAGATTGATCATTTTGCTACCATTAAATATTTATAAAATTTAATAAATAGAAATTGGTTTCCAGCAACAGACCAGATTAAAGTTCATTGTTGTAGAATGTTATGGCGTAGGTGCCTGGTAACAGGCTAGTCTCACTCCAGCTATTCTCAACCTTTTTTTGGCCACTGCCCCCTTAAGAGATCCTTTCAAGTTCCCCCTGTTAAACAGGGATACAACATGAACAGATAGGCAGAAATTGATGTATTATTGTTTCAGTCTATGGCCCCCTTCAAATGTGCCATGGCCCCCAAGGAAGTAACATGGCTCCCAGTGAGAATGTCTGCACTAGACCATTCACTAGTGTAGTGAGTTAGGTCCTCAGAAGTGCTTTGCTTTTGTGGCCCTCTACCAGACTAAGATAAGCTTAGCAAATATCTAGAATATTATAGCATACTCCTAGAATAGTTGTTATACAAAGAGAATTCTTCTCTGTGCATGGTTGTAGTGGTTAAAAAATGTCCCAGTTGAGATAAAAAAAAGTTTGAAAATAAAGAATTTATTCTTCATATATAAAGACAAACAAAAACAAGTGAAAAAAGAAAATTATATGTGTAGTCATTCTCATAGGTCATTATTTACAATTCTTACTTTTATTAAATTTCAATCACAGATGTAAAAAAAAAAAAAAAATAACTGACTCACTTTATCTGAGGATTGCTTCAAATTTATTTATGAATCATATTTTTTCTTTAAGTGAATTGTTCTCATGTTCCATGAGATTGTCATTTATTCAACAATAGCTTTAATCTTACCAAGAGTTGATGTGTCTCTTTGAGCTGCTTTACAAATTTCTACTCTCGATGAATGGAAAGGAACATAACGGTCCTGAGAGGAACCAACAAGTAGAACATTCTTGAAAGACTCTAAAGGTTCTGAAAAACAGCAAAACAAAAGTAACCCAGGAGTTAAAGCATTTTACATTATACAAAGTAAACATTGAAATAATTTAAATCAGTGATATTAACCTTTTTTTAATATTGTGCTGACCTTTAGATCAGTGCTTCTTAAACTGGTGAACGATTCACCCAAGATTGAATAAAATTATTTTGGAGGTGAATGAAACTAGAGGGCAGTATGAAACATGAAGGGACTTAACTTACTCAAGATATTTCTATTTCTCTATACATAAAAAAAAGGCATTACCATTAAAGAGATTAGTAAGCTCTTATTGTTTTTTTTATTGGCAGTGTGCTGGAAATTTGATATTCTTTTTCTCTGCAAAGTTGCCAGATATTTCCCAAATTCAGTGTAATATAACCTTTATGGGGAAACTTCATGATATAAAATGAATTATATATAAAATTATACACAAGGGAGAATAAGACAAACATGATCAAAACATAAGAACATTTAGTTGTGGGTGAATGAAATTTATGATAAAGACTCGAGGGTGAATGACACTAAAATAGTTTAAGAAGTATATAAAAAGGTGTTATTCATTGTATTTGCCAGCCATTCAAAATTCCAGGCTGGTGAACTGAGTCAGAGTTTATTGCGCTCTGGTACGAGACAACGCACAGTATGTCCCAGTGACCCAACACACCCAGCCATGTAACTCTGTGGTTTTAATGACCCGACCCTGTAGTACCAAAATTAGGCCTAGTCTATGTTACACCCCAAACTCATGAATATCCTAAACTTGGACACCCTTGGTCCTGAGGTTGCCAAGTTTGAGACACTCAACCAGTACTAACAATCAATGAGAAGTATGAAATTCTTTTATTTGGCAAGGGGCAAGATATTGTCAAATTGTGATTCAAATTCTGTCGTTCCTGTAACTGACTGCAAGTGGTGATCAGTTAACACCTATAAACAAATTTAATATACTTCATCTTGTTGAAGATATGATGGAAGTTCCTTAATTATGCAGTTAAATGGACTTTGAAAGATTATTTAATGCTTTCGCATTTTCATTGAAATCTGAAAAGTGCTGTTGAAACTGTAGCTTCAGATGAATGAGAATGTCTTGAGTGAATTTGAGAGAAACAGGAGAATTCGCTTCTTGATTGTATTTTTCACAGCAGGGAAAGTGGTTGAAGCTATTTATCATTAACCGGGAGTAAAAAAAAAGATTCATTTATGTCGAAAAGCTTTCACTGCAGAGTATATGTCGCATATAAGCTCAGAATTGCCTAAAATCCAAGATTGAACTTGTTAAGATGCGTCATTAAGTCAGCCGAGAATGCCAATTTCCACAACCGTTCACTGTTTGCTAAAAATACTAACGGGATTTTTGACTGAGTTTGTAGAGGAAACACTGCCTTGGGTCTGCGTGGTCTTTCATGGAAAGCTGAAGAAGAGAACCAGATTTCTTCCATTTCTGAATGACCCACATTCCTGAAAGGAAAAGAACAGCATTTCAGACATTTGCAACTTATTTGATAGAAGAAGTGATTAGAAAAATAAAAATTAGTGGAAAAGGAATCTGAACAAAGTTAAATACAAAGATGAATGAGATGCTTGGGGGAGCATGGTACCTGTCTGCAATACTCACTTCATTTAAGGACTGGTACTGATTAATTGGCTTCGACCAATGATATCAGAGAATGATATCACTGATTTTAGGTGGAATTCAGTGGAACCAGTTTCCCATTAAAAAACAAAATCGGGAAGAGAAAACAGACTAATTCCAACTTTGGTTCCCTGTAATAACACTTTGACCCTAGTTTAATTTTTCTCCATGTTCTGCATGTAAAAAGTCCAACTCAGCCATTGACGTTATATAAAGAAAAAATATAAAATAAGGAGGATTGAGAAGGGTGTAGTGTTTTTACGATTACACTTACATTACTTCGGTTTGGAAGAGAGGACCAGCTCTCCTCCTATAACAATCTCAAGTCACAGTAGTACCAACATTAAAGTTGTTCTTGTTAATACAACACCCGACTTCTCATTGTCTATTTTGCTTTCATTTTCCTATGTTCCAAAACTAGTTGAATGTGGTTGATATAATTAT
>VCCN01007085.1:17912065-17926582 GCA_006491835.1 Architeuthis dux | reverse complement strand
TTCAAGATTCAAAAATGGTCCTCTAGTCATAATACCAGCACATTGGATGCAGTTTTCAATAGTTTTTCAATTATTTAAATGTGTGTCTTATATACTGGCAAATACGATAATTAAAATAGACAAAAAGTCAATAACAAAAAAACAAAAACAAAAATAAAACAACAAAAAAAACAAATCTGAAATGACAAGTGACATTACAAAAAACACAATTTTAAAAACATTTAAAATTTGACAGGAATATATTTTTGGAAACATTTTCATAAAACTAAATAAAAATGAGCCAAAGAAAAAAACAAAAAACAAAGGAGGAAGGAAGCAACAGTTCTGTAGACGGAAAAGAAACTGGGGAGAGAAGGAGAGGGAATTGCAAAGGAAAGAACCAAACTCAAAATTTTAAAAAGAAAACCAGAGATGTAAAAACCAGGCAGGCAGGGGAGAGGATGCTATTTACAGATACTGGAAGCATCATTGTAGCAACTTGGCCAAAATATAAATCAACATAATTATCAAGAAAAAGGTAATGCATGAGAAAACAACACTAATCAAGTTATCCCTAAATAACTCTCAGGTAGTGAGAACCATAAAAACACATTAATTGGTACAGGTATCCCTCGCTTTCCAACAATTTTTCACTTTGAAAAAAGGCAAAATGCAAAAATAGCGTTCAGCGAGCCATTATAGTGACAGTGTGGATGCTCTGACGACTCAGACAAACATACCATCGTCACCATTTTTTTGATCTGGGAATGCTCAAAAATTTTTCCCGTATAAATTAATGGTAATTTCTCCTTACAAAAGAATTCTATAGGAACGCTATAATTTCGGATAGCGGGGGAAACCTGAACTTTTAATTTGGGGACGGATCCATGAATTTGTTTTCAATTGAGTTAGTGTACGGCGTTGGCAGAAGAATGCGTTCTCTGAGTGCTTTCTAGTTTATTATAGAAATAGTTAATAAGCTTCCCTATCAAACACAAGTGACAATACTTCAAACATCCTGACCTGTAGTTCATTTTCCTAACCATTGAGTTTCTACAAGTTGATAGGTTTTTACAAAATTAAGCTTTTAATGATTTTTTTTGGCCAAGCTACTAAGGCAGGATGTTAACAGACTTCTCAGTGTTGGGTCAAGTGCAGTTTTTGTTTTAAAGTAAATGTGATTAAAATCTTAACATGCAGTTGCATCAATAAATCATGCCAACAGATATATGTTACAATAATTGTTAGTGTTTAGCTGATGCTATACCATTATAAACATTTTGTTTTTCCACAAAACTTCTGAGCATTAATAGTCTTTTTAACTTCAAAATAACCTCAAGGCTGAAATACAAAATAAAATTTAAAAATAATAGTCAAATCTCTAATGAACTTATATACATGTTAGTATAACTTTGATCTTGTCTTTAAACATGCAGAAGTTAGACCAACTGAAGAATACATCAGAAATTAGTGTGTTCAAATTCAGACATTTTTTCAGCCATATCTTTCCTGCTCTTGTATTAACATTAGAACAGCCAAAATTAATATGAAGCAATAATGATGTAATAACATAATTTAATGTAAATAACACAGAAAATATGTATCTAAATACGGTGTTCCTGCATATGTATGCCAACTAGGAACTACTATTATATATTAATTTATTCAAACCAAATTTCCCCATCTTTGCTGCTTTTATCATAACATCCCAGCCGCTGTACCCTCCAGCCTTCCTCAGGTGTCTGTCACATTTTGCAACCTTCTGGGAATACTGAACATAACCTTTTATTTGATCTAGGAGAGAGGTTACATTCCAAGGGGTTACAGAATCCAACAAACACCAGAAGGCTGGTGGTTACAGTGGCTGAAACATTGTGACAAAGCTGACAAAACTGGTCTGAATGAATCAATGTAATAAGTCTCAGAAATTCAGACAAGAACTACTAGACAGTATAGCAATCTTTACAAATCACACTAATTATTCTGGTTTTATATTTTGCAAATGTATCAATCCAACAGACTGGACAGATGGTGATTGGAATTGGAATCATTTCAGTCATGGCACTTCCTTCATTTCTTTGGTGCACAAACCTTTCCTTGCTTAACACAAAGAATAAGCATTCTATGAAATATTTCAATTTCTGTTAGAGTTTCATAGATAATCCAAGGATTCAGAGCTGTCATATCTAAAATCTTACACTGTACAAGGTCAACATCTTGTAGCACACTGTATTTTCTTTTTGTTAAAAATACCCATAGCAGATTGACAAACTATTTTTGTTTCAGTTTTAGTCATAAATAATAAGTCATGTTGTTGTTGATAATGATGATGATGATGATGAGTGACAGGTGTTGTTTTTAACATCTCAGCCATTTGATATGGAACTTCTTTACTCAATCCTTTCATGACTAACCTATTAAGGTGATTAATGCCTCAATTTTTAAAAGGATATAAAAAAGACAAAAAACGTTTATGTATATGGCTAAAGAAAACTATTCTTTTATTAAATAAAAAATTTTCCATATTTTGAAGAACCAAAATCTTGATGGGATACACTTGTCCCATTGAGACATTTATCCCAGGACAGATGAAAAAACATGGAATTAGCAGATCACTTTGCCTACATGTCTTTCTTGTTCAGTCATGTAATGCAAACTAATTTCTGCATTCTAATTTACTATGATGATATCATTGTCTATGGTTGTAAAACCCAGAAAAATCTCATTTACTTTATTTTTCATGACACACATCCCAGCAGACTTTGGGATATATGTCCCAGCGGTCTCAAAAAGGTTAAGGTACATATATATTTAATGAAGCCGTGTATACATAAAGGAAAAATAATTGTTGCAAGGTCTTGCTGAATTGTGTTATGGCAATACTCTGAAAATATGACTTCAAAAATATGAATATGTCAATTTCAACAACTTGGCCATTCTAGTGTTCAAAGTCTTCAAGATGTTTTCTTGTAAGTGGTTGAAAAGACTATAAATGCTGTCAAGTTTTTGGTTTTTTTTAAAGGAATCATCAAAATTTAATATCAACTGTACACTAACCAAATTATCATTAAATTCTTTCAATGAAGTTGGAACAGTAAGTATATAAATTTAACTATTTTACAGCAATCTTTTTTTGTTCGTTCATTTTTTGATAAATACACATTTAGTGAACCCATAAACAAATGATTGCTAGTTGATTTGTTTATACACATCCATACAATATTCAAGGGATCAGTTGTCCTGAAATAATTATATTTATATACTTAAACACAAATTGTTAACATTCATATTGTTAACATTCATGCTGCTAATGTACTTTAATAATATTTTTGGCAATTCATTTAAAAGAATAATCTGAATACATTAGATAACAAAAAACATATCTTCAGATATCAGATTAGGTTTTAAAGATTAGTTCAATTGTTAAACAAAAATGAGACATTCTACAGTCTAATTTATTGTATTGATTATGCAAGAAAAATGCTAGTTCAAACATACTAATAAAATAGTGATTTCCTTAGAACATCTTAGTCATTTTCTTAATAACATTTACACTAGTATGTCCTCCATCATTTGAAAATATTATAACAAACGAAAATTCCTTTTTTTATATTCTAAAATTGTAGAGGTACTCACAATAAGTAATCCAGAAAAAAAAATTACATATTATAAACTTTGTTCCCATGTAAAAAATACTGGATAAAAATAACAGCTATAAATGAAGAGGGTCGTTTCTAATATCTTTCTATTTAATCTTAGTTTTGTTATACTAAAAGTAGCTGTAACAAAATTAGAACTATTATACAAAAACTGAAGGAAGACTTAAAGAGCCATTTAAAATCACTCAGCATGACGTAACATTGCTAACATATATAATTCATAGTGAGTAAAGAATATTCAACTCACAATGTAGAGGAGCAGCATATAATTTCTGGCTTGATAGATTTGAAATAAAGAATTCAATGTCGTGTTTGTTTTCCACTTAGTCATAGATCCTATCTACAAAGACTAGTGTCCTGAAGGTGATATTTTCAATTACTTTAGATGGAAATTATTTAAAAAATCCAGCAACTAGGTACTTAAATTGAAAATTTATTGCTAATAAAACAAAAGAGGTATGATGATGATGATGATGATGATGACAATACAGAATTCAAAAGGCAACTGGAAAACATTTGTTGAAATATTCTGTTGAAAATGAGCAAGATTAGAATGCCTTACCAATTTTCCCAGTTATAAAAGTAACATATTAGCAACTTATATAAAGGATAGGCACTATTTTAGGTAAATATAAGCAATGTTTCTGTGTGTGAGTGAGTGCGTGCGTGCATGTATGGTAAAGGGCTGAGGCTAACTATGGTTGAACTGTGGCAAAAATAAAGAATTGTTGGTCTACTATAACAGAATACCTTTCGGCAGAGTAGGACTTTTAATCTGGAGTGAAGAAAGGCTTTTGGCATGAGAAATGGACTGGGCGAAGTAACTGGTTGGTGAAGAATCTGAGAAGGAAGACAAAGTCCATAGAGAAACACGTCAACATGCATTCAAAAATGCCATGGACAAAAGATAAATGGGAATCAAAAAACAATACACAAACATCAACATCAGTAGCAAAACAGATCAAATCATCAGGTCTATTTAGAAACAGTGGGTGTAGAAATACTTATGAAAAGCATTTTCACATTCATTTATAAAGGTTCTATCTTACTACAATTCACCAAATGTCTGTACATCTGTATATGATCGCATAACTCAAAGACAGCTAAAGCTATGGCCACCAAATTTTCTGTGGTTACTAATGGGACCCCAAGGCATTTTAGCGCATTAGTTTTTGAAACAATGAAAGTATAATGCTAAACTGGACCCTTACTTTGCATCCGTCAGGTTAGATTTAGCTGTTGTCATGGAAACAAGGAGTGTGTCATGTCTATAAATTATTACCACTCCTTTGCCTGATTTAGTGGTTGTGATGGCAGATCAAACTGTTGGGTGTAGGAAGGTTGTTGATTACAAAGCAAGAGGAAATTATCATATCAGGACTCACATTGCGATTAAATAAAGAGAAATTCTATATACACATTTAAATATACATTTTACATACAAAGTGAAATTTTGATTTATAACCGGACATCTAGATAAAAAAATTTTTAAAAAGAAATCAGATTTTAAGATTTCCATATTTCAAGTAAAAAAAAAAAATTTTAAAAAAATAGATTTAAAAAAATGTGGTTTCTTGAAACCTTTTGTGAAATCCCCCCAGATATTAAAATTAAATGTGATCCAAGAGTTTGTGATGGTAATGGTTTTCAAATAAAGTATGATTCAATAGATACATAGTTCAAATCCATGATCTCTTATTGGAGCCAAAGGCCCCATTTAGGCCTTCCGCAGGAACTAGCTGAAAATCCTGTCATAGGGCAGGTTTCCAGTTAGTTATTTTAATGCTAAATAATATCTACAAATTATTTTCCTAACAACATTATTTATTTATTGATATATTTAGTTTGTGGGAAGAGGATCTGTTTTGTTGTTTCTGAATTACAAAACTGATCATTCTCTGTATCCTATACAGAGTAAATATTTACTACGGTCGCAATGATGAGGGATCCAAGTGAGGATCAAATTCAGTTTCACAACTAGCATGATAACCACCACTCTATAGCAGGTGCTAATGCTCTATACTATAGTAATCGAATCTATAAGTTTAATGTTCTGGCATGAGAGCAATCTTAACCAGAAGATCTTGACAGAAAAAGAGATTCTATTTGTATACTTCAATCCTGGGCTGCTGATTGATACTATTTTACCAGAAGATGAATAAGCATTGAAACTTAATGAATTCAAAAGAGAGACAAACAAGTATCAGGGCTTAGAGTTCCCAAAAGAAAATGGGAGTTTTCCCTGTAGTAGTCTTTGAATTATTCAACATCCCAAAATTTCTCCCAGGAAATTAAAGGAGTTAGGAATTCAGGGGAAAAAAAGGGACAAAATATAATTTAGTATTGTGGAACATGGCAAAAATACTAAGTGTAGTAATTGAACTATAAGGAGACTTACTGTCATTTGATTTCCAATAATCATTATGGTTATAATATGAAGGTGTTGAACATATTTCATAAATATACTTATATATTTATCAAATAAACAATATCTAATTTTTTATATGTGTATAACATGTGTATATTAAGAGTAGTAGTGGAACTACAAGGAGTCTTACAGTCATTTGATTTCTAATAATCATTATCAAAAAATCTGGCACAAGAATGTATAACATAAGATGAGGATTATATCTGAATAAAAATTAACTCTTGAGTAGTTAACAATAATTTATTAAAGATTAAAAAAGTACTTAAAATTATTTATGACCTTTAAATCAAATTTACAATATGTGCTCATCTCTCTAAATAGAAGAAAATATTACCATAAATATTTGCTAATATAGCAACAATTAAACAAACAATAGAAAGACTACAGTAAAAAGTTTAAATATGTATCTTTTTAAATTGATTACAAGTTAATAACATTTTTTTGGTTGTCAAGACTGATAAATACATATAAAATGTATTCCATGAAATAGAAATCATTTTTCATCAGTCTGCTAAATTGTAACTAAAACTACTTTCTCATTTTGGTTAAATTACAAAAAAGATATTATTGCAAATGATATTCTTACACTTTTTCAATGCTGTAAAAGGCGAAAGAGAAATGACTACACTGAATAAAATCCAATTACATAATATAAATTTAACACTTATAGAGGCAGAATTCATGGCAACAGACCGTATAGATTTTGGTGAGCTACCAAGTAAACTCATCACAAGCGCAAGCACACACATGTATATATGAGGTCAATTACCATAAGAAGTATGTTAAACATACATTATTGCCAAATTTCAAATGTTTAAACTTAAATTTGTAATATTAAAGTCTGATCAGTGCAGCCATTTCATAATTGTTTTGGATAACATCAAAAAGCCATGGAATATTATTAGATATGAACAATCTAGAAACTGATAAAGAAGAACACATTAAGTGAAATACAATTGCTTGTGCTAGATTTCTTTTAATTACATTTAATTTAAAAAATCCAAATATGTGCAAAAAACTTTAAAAAATAATTTACTCTAATTATTATTGGATAATGACTTGTTATATATTGAATTTTGGTTTTTCTGGCTGTTCGCTCATTTGAAAATTGAAGTTCCCAACATTTCGCCATTTTTAGCAAATCTCTGATCTTTTTCAGGGGATCATAAGTTTGAAATACCAGTTTTTATGATAGATATAATGAGAGTCTCGAATCTTGTCTGACTCAATGTTGTGGAGCTCAACTAGTGTACAAAACTGGGAGATTGATTGAAATTAATCCTTTCAAGTTCTGAGTTGCTCAAAATATTTTTAATTTTTTTTATCAAACATCAAATGCATAAATAACCTTTTTGAATCATTCCTATTTACTTTAAGTGACTACTGTTTTTGATTGTAGTTCAGAGCTTGAAAGAGTTGAGCACCATATATGCCTGGACTATAAGACAAATGGTTTACAAGTGTATTTGGAAGACTACCACTCACAGCAACTCATCCAAGCTCCATAACTGTCCATTTCGAGCTTCGGTAGATGTTTCCCCTAGTCATAATACCAGCGCATTGGATGCAGTGTAATATTAGCATAATCTTTTTTTTTTTTACCAAATTAAATGTCCATCATACATACATTAAATGTACCAGCATATACAGTAAAACTGATCTTGGTCAGCATTGATATCATAAGTATACTTTCTTGTTTTTGGTAGTTTTTCAATCCCTGACACAGATAATAAAAAAAGAGCATGAATTCAGAAAGGCTTATATCTTCTTATATGAACCAATGAATGCTGTAAAATGCAGTTTACATAAGCTGGGGGAGGGTAGAGCTACCACCTGATATACATGAGATTTGCTGATCAAAATATTGAGAAGTATAACTCTAGTGAATGTACAGTTGCATTGTAGGAAGTTTGTCATTGTAACTAATAAAAAAAAAGTTAAAAGACAAAGTTTGTTGAGTTTGTTATGCTTTGCAAGAAACTTTGGTTAGTATATAACCAACAAGGCAGCAAACTACAGTAACACTTTACTTTTTCAGGCACTAGTTTGTACTAAAAGACTCATGGCACACAATGTCAACACACTGAGGTTTTTGTTCTGTGACTTAGCTGTGATAAAGTGAATTGCCAACAGTATTAAACTTGAGGCATTTATTTGTGAGTTGACCTTTTATTAGTCTTTAGGAGCTGATTCCAATTAATATACTCAATCTTTATTCTTGAGAGGAGGGGTGGGATTTTTTTTCTTTGGCTGATTCACCGATGCCAATCTACTACCAACAACTATTTTCCACCTGGAAGAATTTGCTGTCACATTTATTTAATCATAAAACTAAGCTTTAAAAAATAAATAAAATTAGTAAACTATTTGTACGTTAAAAAAAAAGGAAGGAAATTTTACAATTTTTGTCTCAATTTCTGAGATGAGGAATTATCATTATCGTACACCGATTTATATGGACTAGTGCCCTCATCTTGGTTGTTATAGTCATGACGTTTCAGCTGTTGTACCCTCCAGAATGAGAACAATCTATGCCCATGGATTGAATAAAGGATTAGGATCAAAATTTCTAGAAAGTTACTAACTACGACAGACACCCGAAGAAGGGGCCAAAACGTGACTATAACAACCAAGATGTGGACACTAGCTTGAGTAAATCAGTGTATAATAAATGATTTACAAGTTTAAAATTTTACTTCATGTAAAATTTTACTTTTTTATCCTCTTACAAGACGTAAGAGAAAAAACAAATTGTTACAAGATTTTATAAAATATATGGGAAATTTTAACCTGAAGTAAAATTTTTAATTTTTTTTTTATTATACACTGATTTACTCAAGCTAGGGTCCTCATCTTGGTTGTTATAGTGGCAACATTTTTTTTAAGTTGCACTTTTTATAAAATCAATTTTGTAAGATCTTCCTATTGAATATTTCCATTGATGATAAATTGGCCTCGATGGATCGTCCCACACTTTTTTTTTTATAACTTGCAACAGTGCATGTCAATGTTTGGTTTCTCATGAACACTGCTAAATGATTCTTATCATTTAACAATAAGGAGATAAACAAACATACTTGTCAAGATGGAAGAAAAATGAGGATATTAATTTTTAAAAAAGCTCCAAATTCAACTGTGCATCAAACTTTGATATAACTGTCCATGCTAACACATAAACTGTAACACAAGTCATCCAATAATATGAAAATAATTAAAAGGATGACAAACAGCAAAGTTCAAGCTTACAGTGGCTAAGTTCTTTTCCCAACTGCATCATCTTAACAAATCAAGAACAGTAAAATATAAGCATTGGGAAAATGGAAACATAGGGAGAGGCCAGGGAGGTATTTAAAAAAAAAAAACAAGGTTACATAAAATATGAACAATAAATCACAAACTGGAAAACGCAAATTAGCTCAAAACTTAAGAAAAATTGGTATAAGAAATATTTCTTCTACACTCATTCCCAAAATGAAAAAAATATGCACAGATGATGTGTTTAGTTAAATTGACTAATCCATGGGAGAAACTCTAGTCATATCTTAGTTTGAAATTACAGGAGAGTCAATTGATATAAAACATTTTGTGCATCTGGGAAATATATGTGGTTTTATATAATTCCACAAAGAGAAATATTGCTTGTTTGTAGCATTATTAACAAGCAAACTCAGCAAAGATAAACACATACATAGGAAATGATTTGGGGGTTACTGGGCTTTTGAAGTAAGCCATAAAAGATAATCAAGTACAACAAATAATAACCATTACATCTTTTATGGTACATGATGCATTTCACAAAGAAATGTCGGGAGTAGCTCTGCATTTTGTGTACAAAGCTGAGACCTCCCACTGACTATTTAAGTCCTGAATATATTAAAGTTTCCCTCCACCTCCAGAATATTCTCAAAATTTCCCCCCAAACAAGTCTGAAATATTTACCCTCCATACAGGTTGATGTTTACTTTTTTCCTTTTTTATTTTTTATTTTTTTTCAAAATTTTGCAAGTCAAAATTGGGGTGAATGGGGGATGTCCTTGAGGCCGGAGATTCCTCAATGCCAGGTAATACAGTAATTGATATTCTCATGCAGCTTACATCATCAGATATGATACTTAAAACATATTATAATGGTATAGTTATTTTGTGGGTAAATTCTTAGTTTATACTTGGAGGATTATATGTCTAATGTTTACATAGATTTAAGATAAATCTGTTTTCTTTTTTGTATCAAAATTTCTAAGAATTATATTAGTGTACTAAACAGTGATAGCAACCATAAGATTCTCTCCAAATACACATGTTTTTTGGCATTTTGATATCTACATGGGTCATTTGCCTCAAGTATTATTCCTTTTTATGATTATAAAAAGATAATGATGATGATCATAATAAAATCTCAATGATGACTTTTCACTTATATTTTTAACTCTTACATATGTGTAGGCACTAACATGAATGGCTACAGAATAGAACTGATCAATATATTGTCTAAAAGATACTAACATCATATGTGCATATTTTTTGCCTGACAATTGAGAAAAAGTTACTTGCACATAATATGTTGGTCATAATTCCATTGAAGGGTCAATATGAAAACAGCTGGTTTTATTGCACTGCCATTAATGCCAAGGTATTCTCTAGCTTTTATTTATTTTAGGAGAAAGTATCCAATTTTAAAAATTTCCTACCATATTCATTAAATTCATAGAAGAAAAAGTAAAACACACTAACTAATTACCTTTTATGAAAATATATTCAGCACTTTACAGATGAATAAAAGGTAGGGAGGTCTACACCAGAATTGAGGAAGGGTTAGTTATCATTTTGAACTTTTCAATTAGATTATACCACAGATCTTTTCACAAAAAAGATCTTACTGAAATATTAGACATCACATTGAATATTTACTCTAGAAATGCTTAACTCTGAGCCATCTAAAAATAATTGTAATAAAGTTGTTATTTTGTAATATTTTGCATAGAATAGAATGAACCAGTATCATTTTTAATGAATTTAGGATTAATTTAGAAAAAAGAAAGCTCCTCCACTTCAAAGGAGGTATAAATATCAATGAGAGATTTTATGAATATACTCTTGGCATTAATAGTAAGTTAAATATAGCATCCAGTGCTAAGCATTGGTCCTCCAATGGAATAGTGACAAAAGCCGATTTTATTCCAATTTATCTTTGAGTTATCAATATCATTGTTGTCATGCAGAAATAATTTACAACATTAAGGGACAGGAGGAAAGAATAACAAAAGGTGAAACGTCTGTTTTATACTTCTCCACTGTTATATCCACCAGCCTCATGATTAATGTTGTCCAAGTTGACTAACGTCCAGAAAATCAAGTGGAGGAATTCTAAAAGTTTGTCGCTTTTCAAAGTACGGTTTGAGTTTTCTGTCCAAGCATTCAATCATTATTTTGTACTGGATTTAGTCCAAGGGGAAAATGATAAGCAAATGTAAATCTTTGCCTTTTGATTCTAATGGTAATAATCAAAACACGTGTTGAATTTGAAAGTTGAAATAAGTTTTAATATGCATTTGGGAAAAGTAATGAATGTTTTATTACTTGTGAGGTGAAATTGCAAAACTCAATAGAATGAAAATGCAAAAAGAAGAAATAAAAATTTATAAAAAAAGGATGATTTTTTGCATTTTACTTTAGTTTTCTACATCTATTGCAATATTATGCACATACATTTTTTAAAAAGTGCTACGTGAAGAAGCTGCATTGTTTAGACAAGAACAAAAATGAGTGATTTGTGGAAGACAAATAAGTTGGCAAGAATTTGAAAGAAAAATATTTTGACTTTTGCCTTTCCAAGAAAAGAACTTGCACAGAACCAAGAAGCAATACAAAGTAAAAGGAGTCTTAAAGAAGATACAAAAAGTGTAAAGAACCAGAACAAAGAAGCAGAATAGTGCTGAAGAATTAAAGTTACAGAGAAAACAACATAATGTACATTGCTGAAAACAACAACAAAAAGCGAACAAAAAAAACTCTCCCAAAAAAGGTGAACAAAAAAAACAAAAAAAAAAAAAACAAGAAAAAATTTTCTGAAGGTTAACATGAAATCAGAAATATGGAACATTGTTTTCTTTAACTCTTGGTGTCCTAAATGAAGGTAAACTATCATTGGTTGGGTACACAAGTAGAGTAAATGGTCAATCCCATTTCATGGTAAAACACTTGAATTGCATTGCCTTATTTGATAGTTTACTAACTACTAGTATCAAAAAATAAATTAATTAATAAATCGCCAAGTCAATTTCAGTCCTATAATTTGTAGCAAACATAAATATATGTAATTTGGACCAATAATAAAGTACCTTTAATTGAATTTTATTCTTGAGGTAAATATGGATTTACATTCAGTCCATGCTATAGTAAACTAAAAATGACGCAGCCACATTATAAAAAGAGTGAGACCCCCCCCCTCCCCCGAGTGAATCCTGATAGGGTTTTTTTTTTGTTTTTAGATCTCACATTTTTAAATTGTGTTTTTATTTTTTTTAAAAGCAAAAAAAAATGGTCAAAAATCTGCAAGAGTCAAGGAATAGATAATATTGAAACAAAACAATTTAAAGATTAACCAAATATCAACAAATGCAACAAACCTTTTTTTCCAGCTTTCAAAAGGCTGACAAGAAGAACCTATGAATCTTACACTAAAAAATATGTATTTGTATGCATACAACTCACATTTTTTATTCTCAACAAATTATCAAAAAAGAAAGACAGACAAAGGTGAATGAAAATGAGACAAAAACGAAAAGAAAAAACACAATGGACAAACTATCATGCTTTCTTTAGACAATATCAAAGGGATAACACCATGGTTCTAAGAGTAACACCCCACACACACACACACAAAGTTATACAAAAAAGCATTACTAAAGAAAATAAAAATAATAAAGTATGAAAGAAAAAAACAAACTTGGTTAGTTATGTTTACAAAAGCAATGAATGGCTACATGCCCTCAACAGATAAGTGACTAATAATTAATGGATTCAAATATTTTAAATGATCTAAAAAAAATTAAAAAAAGATTAAAGTGATAGGTTACAGCTTTTTATTATGAGAAATGCTATCTAAAGACTGCAAGATATTTTATTAGGAGAGCTCAACATCTATCACTGAAATTTAATTGTATTTATTCTTGATGAAATTTTGTTTAAATGTGATGATATAAATTGAGTACCCACAGTTTATTAAGTAAAATTTTTAAGAGAATTTAGTTCAGAATGAGGGGCTCTTTAGAAATAGAAAAGGACCCCTAAAATATTAATACGTGTTAACCATTATTGTTTGGAGATGACTTTTAAAAAGGTTATATCAGTGTATAATACAAAAATTTAAATATATTTCAAAATCTTAACTATTTTAATACCCATTAAAATAATAATCATAGTTGTAGCAGTAATCATAACTTCAAACCTTACAGGTAAACACAAATATTATAAGATAAGTGAGTGAGTGCCTTATGCTTGCTCAGTTCAATCTACACCCTAATGTCCTGCTTATCAACTTTCAGTTACCAAAGTTACAATGGTTACACAACTTGGTTTTAAATGCATCAAGATAATACCTACTATGTAATGAGACACTTCAATGAGATTAAAATACACCTGCTTCTTTAGACAACCTTTTAGTGGTAAGCAACTCTTTACACATTACAGCAGGAAATGTAATAAACAATATGTGTATATTTTAGTAACACAATCTATACCAAGAAAGATTAAGGTATTCTAGAAATTTTAAGGAACCAAACTAACCCCATTATGATATAAACGTTTAATTCAGAACCAAGAAAATCATTTAACCCTTTGAACACTGACTGACCCCCTCACACTGACACCTATTAATAAAATAATAGAAATACTGGAGTGTGCATCGAACCATAGTGTTGTGATAAAAAAAAGCCACTATAATAAGATGAAGTAAAACTAGTAATAGAATACAAACAGCAAATATAATGTGCACTGTGTCTGATCAATGACCCCAGGTCAGTTGGTCACAATTCCTGAGGCGTCAGAATGTATCAATGTTTGTGAACGAAACGCACTTATCAGCAGCCACTAAAGCAACGACGCGTGTTTATGGACTTTCAAAAGGCAGCTTCTAAAGCAGCCGCCCGTGTTAATATTTTATTCCTTAGATCTCTGTCCTGATTTACAGGTATACCTCGCTTTTCAAAAGTTTGCTTTACACCACTTTTTTTGCTTTTACAAAAATAGTGTTCATTGCTTGCTTTGCAGTGAACTGTTATAGAAGCAGTGCACACTTTTCCCCACCTCACCTATACCCCAATCTCTGACGACTCAGCCTAACATACCATTTTTTTGATCTGAGAATGCTCAAAAAATATTCCCATATAAATTAATGTTAACACTTTACACCATTTTGGCATACAAATTTCAGAGGAATGCTCTATTTTTGGA
>VCCN01007085.1:17891608-17904444 GCA_006491835.1 Architeuthis dux | reverse complement strand
TCACTGGTAACAGGGTTGCTGCTAATATATATTCTGAATATATCCTTTTGCCCCACTGCAAATATATCCTTTTTGATTCCTAATAAAAGTTAAAGATAGAGTGAATTCCTGCCACTCTGACCTTAACTTTAAATATTGTCATGAACTCAATGCATAACATTCTACAATTTCAATTAAATCTGAACTTTATTCAGATTTAGGCAAATTAAACCTAATTTCAAGCATAAATATAAAATATCATTATGCTTACTTGTAAAACTTTCATCAACTCTTCCAACTTAGCATGACAATCCTTTCTTTCTGAAATGAAAAAATCATAAAAAAATTGGAGGGAAAAACATTAAAATCTCCAATAAAAGAAATCTGATTCAGTTGGGCTGTAAGATGTAATCATTTCCTCTAGCAGAGAAGAAATCTTATTGGTAGTCTAGCAACTGAGGGGGTGTGGGAGAAAAAAGTATTTTTGCCCTTCAGCATTGAAACTGATAAAACAGATTGAAAAAAAAGAAAAAAAAAAGTATTCTTATCCAGTTTTATTTAGATCTGTCATTCCTTGACTTTATTTGTAAACGAGTTTCATGCAGCACTTTACATTTTGAATGATTTGGACACAGAAACAAACTAATCTACCACTGACTTGGCCTAACCAACAGGAATTGTTCTCACTATATAAAGCCATCTTAACAAAAGCATTTACCCGTCTGACATTTTTATGTTACTTTAAGCAATAAAACACGATCAAAATGTCAAACAAATTAACCTGTATATTTTATGTGCATATACACTTAACTTGACTGAATCTTTCTATTGCAATCACAAGATCAGCTTCAAGTCATTTGGTAACAAAATAGTTGCAATTGCAACTATTTTGTTACCAAATGACTGAGGCAGTGCTCAAAAAAGTATATATATATTATATATATCTGTCTTATTGAAAAATTGAAAAATTATAAATAAACTAGTTGAAAATCTTCCCGGTAGGTTCCCCAGTGAAATATCTAAAGTTTAGAACCGTTTTTTAAAGAATTTTTACTACTATAAAAAATTTTAAAAAGCAATTAGAGGCAGTGCTCAATAAAGTATATATATATATATCTTATTGAAAAGTTTAAAAATTATAAATAAACTACTTGAAAATCTGCCCGGTAGGCTTTGATCAATACCAACTTTTATGCAAACATTCTTAAGCATCTGTCAGTAACTTTTTGAGACTAATAAACAATTAAAATAAAAATAAAATCTTAACTGCCTTCCAATTAAAATGAATTTGAAAGTAAAATTTCTATATAGATTAAAACACTACAAAAGCAAGAAAGCATTAATAGCTAAAAGTATCAATTTCACTTGACTGGGTTATGAAAATAGATAAACAATCTGGAGGAATCAACGTGTGGATATATGATCACATTTTTCAAATATCCCTATAACAATTTAAACAGAACAGTGAATGCCCAACTTTCCATAGATCAGAAACATGAGATTATTAGTAAAACATTGAACTCTGTATATTAGAACTTTTTACATTTCTAGTGTCATTTTAACCTATATTTATTGTGATTATCACTGAGGTTTTTTTTTTTTTATAGATTATTAACCCTTTATAGGGCTAGTGACTATATATGATCACCTGTGGACCTGTCAGCCACATGCAAATATTGTAGCCACAAAGAGAACATAATCCGCACCAATGTGGTCTGCAAGCTTTGCAAAGTACACTTGTGCTTGAACAAAGACAGAACCTGTTTTGAGGAATACCCCACCCCATTAAATTAGCCTGTTTTTGGCCCAATAACATTTAAAAATCAACCCAGAAAAAAAAAAAATTCAGAAAACTTGCAATATCTTGTAATTAGGTCTAGCTGAGCATACAAAAAGGTTGTTTTGATATCTAAAATATCTTTAGGGGTGCCCTATAAAGGGTTATGAAGATTTTGCTAATACCATGTTTTTTGGAGTTTTTTTTGTAAAGTAATCCGATCTATTTTGATATTCACTACCTGCAGTAACACCAGCAAAGGGCAGGATTTTTATTAATTTAAAAAAAAAAAAAAATATATATTAATACAAAAGGAAAGCAAAAATGATTAAAGTAAAACCCTTGTGCACAAATTTGCAGCCCGTAGGTTGCAGCAATCTATCTCCCTTATATTTGAAAATGAAAAAATACTTGCAAAAAGTCAGACAAGTATGCTTAGAGCAACGTTTATTTTCTCCATAATGATAAAATATAACTAAAAGGCTCCAGATAATCACTGATATCTCTCACTCCCAATTTTTTGTTTGGGAGTAATATACAATAATAGATGTATATTGAATATATGTAAATGTATTGAAAGAATAAAGCACTGAGCAAACTGATATAGCTCTCAATGAAATATTTATAGAAAATAGTCAATATGGCAGCTGTGTGGGAAATAAATCGGGTGCCATTTTGTATGGAGAAAAATTTAGCAAATCTCAAGGTATAAACTGGTGAAATCAATTTGATTAGATGCCAATAATGGATTTCCTCATATGTTTTTTTGATTCGACAGACAGAATCAACAAAATGTCCAAAGATTAATTTAGGATGGATAAAAAGGTTTTAAGCATTTATTCAAACTATTATCCTAAAGTACTTTTTCTGATAATTTGTCACTAGAATATTTCAATTAATATATTTTATGATTTTCATAACATATGGGTAATTTTGTAATACCTGTAACTTGCTTCATTAGGTGGAAAGATTGTGAAAAGAAAATGATTCTGTCTCCAATCACTGAAAAGAGAAAGCCTAAATTCCAAGCATTTTTGTATCATTCCTCTATCCAGGTTCAAAACTGGAAATATGATTAAGTGCTTACCTAAGACAGGTGATCTCATCATCAACTTACTGTAGGCTGCAAAGGCTTCCTGTAAGCTCTCATATGCTGATAATAGGATCTTACAAATCTTTCGATGAGTGTGGCAGGCTCCTTGCAAACTGGATGAACTAATATAAACCGAACTCTGGATGTAGGGAAAAAAGAGATGAAAAGAAAAATAATCAGATACCTTTAAAATGTGAAACAAAGAGATATTACCACTGTTAAATATTTAATATATCTTTTGAATCTTTATTGATATATAGCATAGGAAACTAACTGAATGTGATATCTATTGTAAAGTAAAATATTTTGATGTTTGCACTAGCAAGACTCATTGGTAGAACTGGCTACTCAGAAGTCTAAAAGGGAAAAATGCAATTTTTGTTTTTGTAAAAATTCACAATACCCATGTGGTATTAATATCAATCTCTGTTGATATTATGCCCACTATAAAATAAAAAATTAATTTAAGGAAATTGTTTTTTTAAAATACCAAATAAAAACCAATATCTTACTCTGAAAGCAAAAGACAGCAATTATAGACACACATAACACTAGCTGTTTACGTAACCCATGATATCAAAGGTAGGATTTATTAAACAAATACATTAAAACTTTCATTCATTCTAATGATCACATATACAGTGACAGCAAATTCTGGTGGTAGAGGGAGATAATGAAACAGTAATCACAGTTGGATTTTAGTGCCGACTGCATTTGAACCCAGTAAATGTAGACATGGTTTCAGATTTTCTTATTGCTGCCCACTGTCTTTAGTGCCTACTTCTCCATTAACAACTAAATATTTCTGATGCTAGGAGAAAAGTGATGATTAAACACTAGAGTTTGCAATTTTTGACCTGGACAAGTTTCGGCACTTAATCTGTATGGTGTACATGGAAAACCAGGGGAAAAAGTAGGGTTGTCAGTGATCAGGAATTAATGCAAGCATTACTGACAGAATAGGACTATTATATATGAGTGTCCGCGCATGATAAGTGCCCAATGCGTTACCATTTGTGAAAATGCTTTTATGTTAGATAACATGGTTTCAATCCTTCCCCCATCATTTGCAATCAAAATCTAGTCAGTTATCACACTAGAAATAGGTTTTATAGTCGTATGAAAAAAGTACACAAATGCGCCTTATCGCTGGGTAGACACTCATACGAACCATCGCAGCATGTAGTTACAGCCCTACATCTGTTCAGTCAACAAGATACTAGGAGCGCTATGATTGGCTGGCAGCCGGCATCTCTGCCAATCAGCGCACAGAATCTTCTCCGCTGTCTGCCATTGTGTTTACTTTACTCTGCGATATTTTCATTATTTTCAGAGTTAGGATACTCATTTTAATCTTGTTTTCAAGCTTTTGATAGTAAGATTTTGATTTTAATATGCATAACAGTGTTCTTAAAAATACTTATAGTGTGATTAAGCAAAAAATGGGAGCTTTTTTTTGTTTGTATAAAATCTCACTTTATGCATTGTAACTTTGTAAGTATTTAAAATTCATCACAATATCATCAGAATCATAATGCAGAGTGTTCAAGCTTCAAAATAAAAAATTGAGCATTGTAGCTCTAAATATAATGAAAATATTGTTCGTCAAATTTAATTGCGATTTTCTCAACTTTTTAAAAATGGCGCGTTGGACACTTATCATGCTCATATATTTTACCCTTTTGTTTCAAACCCAGATTGAAATGATCCAACGGTAAACATATTGCGACTGGCATAACACATGATGATTAAACGAATCCAACCGAACAGCACTTATCAGCAGTAAACCATCATTTCTCTCAACAATACTGATTAGCTCACGACCTTACAAGGTTGAAAGCACTGAAATATCATAAAGATAAGGTTAAGTATAAGAAAAGACTACTTCAGAGTGAAAGTTTACAGATATTATAAAAGAGAATAAAAAAACAAAATACAATGCTCTGGGGCAAAGAAATGGTGGAAATGGTTACCTTTCCTGTTTCCTAATGGACGCCGCTTTAATGGCCGAGTGGGCTGATGGCGGATTTAACCAAGTGGGTTGCTGTTGGTTATGGTGAATTTAAAGTCAAAGAAAGTGATGAGAAGATTCCTCAGAATGGCATTTTCATTTTTCCTTTTTTTAAGTGGTCTACTGATATCCGGCAATTTCATGTGGTTCAAGAGACTAGTGTTTTTTTTTTTTCAAGCAAAAGCTTGATAAATACAAATGAACAAAGGATAAGTTAGGGTTAGTGTTTTTGGTTTAGGGTTAGTAGGTAGAGTTAGCAGGTATGTTTGGGGTTAGGGTTTCAACTCCATGAATGTAATTTCCAGTTCAGGTAAAAAATCTCTTGTTACTTACAATGGAACAATAGATGTAGATGCAGCAGACCATCCACATGTAGGTACAGCATTTCTTTTTTCTGGTAAATGAACACATCCTTCAGTCATGTTGAAATTGTCATCTGCTTCTTTGACTTTAAATTCACCATCATCAGCAGCAGCTCACTCATCCGCTAAAGCGGCGGCCATTAGGAAATGGGCAATGTCACAATTGCCGAAAGGGTTTCAGTAATATTTCATTATCATTATCAGCCTTTTAGCATCCGTCATTGGACATAGACCTTCCTATCATGGGCGTTGTGGAGCCAATGCTTTCTGAACTTGTCTAGTTTGCAGGCTACAGTTTTGCATATGATCTCTGTGAGTTGTGATGTCCAACGGTTGTTGGACATTCTCGCAACATTTCAAGCCCATTGCTATTCAAGTTTTCTAATGTTTTCTATGATATCTCTGACCCCAGTTTGTTTTTGTCTTGTGATTTCTCCATGTGATATTAAGCATCATTCTCTCCTGTACCCGTTGCATGGTTCTCAGTTTGAGGGCCAATCCTTTGGTTAGGTTCCATGCTTCAGCTCCATTTGACACTACAAAAAACTTATCTAATTGCAAAAATCTGAAACTAACCTTGAATGTCTCTTGGAAGCTACCAAAAGTCTAGCACTTGATGTTTTGTTTGTTTTTCTTATAAAACAATGTTTGGTAGAATGATCATATGGTCTTGCTTGCATTATTCAAGATAAACCTAAATTAGTGATGGCAAACCTTTTTAGCCAGGTGCGTTGAAATTTTAATTTCTTTGAATAATCCTGTTATTGGAGTGTCACTTACATGTATACATGTATTTTAGTTTTAGGTAAATGCTTATAGATAAACAGCCTATTTTTCTAATATATTTATAAAACTAGGAGTTTAATAAAAATATAACTTGAAATTTCAAAATATACTTATAAAACTAGGATAATTAAATGAAATTAAAAAAGTCCATCGCGTGGTACCTAAAAACCTGCGGTGTGTCATATGTTTGCCATCACTGACCATAATGAATGCAATTCTAAAAATACTTGCTAAAAGGCTGTCTTCGGTTGCCATTAAACTCAATGTCAAGTCACTTCCTATTTATAGAATTTATATTATTATTATTTGCAAATAAATAAGGGATACTACTCTATAATTAGCATTTAATATACCCACGTTATCTCCCTTGAAAAATCAGTTCATTATAATACAGATTATTGGGGTGAGCATGAACACAGACCTCACACTACTATTATTAAGTTGCAAATTGTCTGGGAAATTGTTTTATTCTCCAAGTTAGAGCACTTCAACTGGACTTGGAAATTGCTTTATTCTCCAAGTTAGAGCATTTCAACAGTATTGTGCTAACAAAAATCTTGCTACAATGTGTTGTTTTTTGCTGTGTTATGCTAACAAACATACAGAATATACAGAAATCAGATCATTATAATAAGATTTTTTTTAAATAATAATATAAGATTTTCTATCTTTGCATAAATTTGATGCCATTTTAATTCACTGTATATTTTATTTTATAACAGAATATTTTAGAAATAGTTATGAAAAGATGCAATTTGCATTTATGAATACGCAAGATAATTTAAAAAGTCATCTCTAACACCATGCCACAGGACTTTTGTTCCAGGGTAGTGAGTGTTTTTTCTAATTGCTTATGTGTAAAAAATATAGAAAACGACTTATTCCCTTCAATCTTTGCTTTTGTGACTAGGACAATGATATTCTGAAATTTACCTATTTCCAATTGTACAACAGGAAAATTTGCATATTTTTTTTTATTCTTATTTTTTTACCCAGGAACAGAAAAAAGTTTTTAAAAAGTTGCTTAGTGCTCTAAGCCTTTTTTTAAACCAAGGAATCTTCTCATTTAAATTAAAATAACAATTGGGTGATTAATAAATGTAATCCATGTGCTACCAAACTCAGTGCAGCAACAAAAACAAAAAAGTAAAGAAACAAACTTTTAGATGGATACAATGTCAGAATAAGGTTTTAATATTGTTTAACATCTCATAAGAGTTTAACACTGGAACTTCTTAAAATGTTCGTTCATGTACCTCCAGAAACAGAGGGACCCCAATCTAGGGACTACTACTATCTCATAAGAGTTTAACACTGGAACTACTTAAAATGTTCTTTCATGTACCTCCAGAAACAGAGGGACCCCAATCTAGGGACTACTGACTGGAGACGATATCATTCACTTCCCCACTAGGGTGGAATGTGACAACATTGAGTAATGAGGGGACCCTCACAAGTATATGTGGGTAGTGCTGGTTTTAGTGGGGGTTCAATTTTTAATGTAATCTTATGCTAAATTGTGCCTGCTTGTTTTTTGAAAATTTGGACATTTTTTAGTGATCACAGCCCAACTTTTTAATTGATCACCCCCAGAACAGCATATATGAGTGGCGATGATTCATAATTTCCCTTGGAATACTAGTTTGCTTTCCATTTGACATTCAAGAGAATACAAAAGTAAATCACCCCTACCATGTCACATGTTGATGAGAAAAAATAAAAATTAAAAAATATCAAAACAATATAAACAATAATAACTGAACATGTATTCTTTGAAAGCATGATGGTTTATCTTTTTTTTTAAATTACAAAACTGATCCAAGTCCATAAAGAAATTATATGGTTTTATTGCAGAGTGACTTGTATATAATGCATAACATTTTAATAAGATATATGTGCAAAGTTTTTCAAATATTTAATAAAGTGAGATTCACAAGTGTTACACATTGCCCAATGGTGACTAGGAACAGTGACAAACCGAAATGAAAACAAAGATGACAGTATTAGTCCAAGAAAACCCATAAATGGCAAAAATGAAAAAAAAAAAAAAGATTTTACTTATTGATCACATTAATTGTTGAATTTTGATTAGATATTTTGTCTTTTTAAAGATTTAGTTTGTTTTTTAAAAATGTTATTATAAATCGCTCATAACTATGAAAACATCATAGAATTTTCCTTGTGTGTATATGTTTTTAAAGCTTCTTGCCAGCCAACAGAGTTCTCGAAACAAAGCTTGATTCATGCCATGAAAGCATCATTCCAAGAACAGAAGAAAGAGTTAAAGAACAAATACAATTTTCTATCTAAATTAGGAAACAACAAGCATTTTCTTTTGTACAAACAAGACTGTCCTTTGTTGCCTCTAACAAAATCAGGACAAAAAATGCAGTGAATTCTTACCATGAAATAAAAATGCACAAAGTAGGGACTATTTCTTTAATAGCCCCTACTTTGTGCATTTTTATTTTCAAAACATTTCATTGAAATTTATTGAGAACTATTGGAGATTAAGGGCAGGCAATAAGCTTCGAAAGAAGTCAGGAAATTTTGGAGTGGATTCATGCACAATTATCTCCCCTACGTCTTTGCTAACTGTCACCAATCACAAAATATCTCCAAAAGTTGTCTGTCTGTCTGTCCACGATATCTTTTGTGGAAGAGTGGGCAATAGATTAGGAAAGAAGTGATCAAATTTTGGAACGGATCCATGCACAATTACTTCCCCTACATTGTAGCTATCTGTCCACACCACACAATATCTTCTAAATTTCTCAGTCTGTACACATAATATCTCCAGAAGTTCTCAATGAAATTTTGTCGAAGGATGGGCAATAGGCTACAAAAGAAATGAAATTTCAGAGTGGATCCATTCGGAAATACCTCCCTACGTCCTAGCTAACTGTCCACACCACACAATAGCTCCAAAGGTTCTGTCTGTCCACACAATAGCTCCAAAAGTTCTCAATGAAATTTTGTGGAAGGGTGGGCAATAGGCTATGGAAGAAGTGATTGATTTTTGGAGCTGATCCATCAACAATTACCTCCCATATGTTACAGCTATCAGTCCACATAGGTGTTTCATTTTAAAACATGGGTTTATGACATTTGATTGTAAATGGCTCGGAATGACTTGCTCTGAGGCATATGGTTCTTTTGTAAATCTTACTTATCATGGGATTTCCTTTCCAATGATATACAATATGCCCATATTTGATGAATAAAGTTTTTTTTTCTGACTAGGGCACCACAGCGAAAATCCGCCATTATGAAAAATGGTGCTAAAATTGTTTTGCAATTGATCTGGAATGTGTACCAAAGATATTCTTACTCAGGTCCCTCTAGCATGTCCAATTGGTTTCAGTAGTCAACTCAAAAATTCCTACGTGGCACTAAATGTTTTTTTTAAAGTTGCTTTGAATGGAATTCATTCCGATCAACAGCCTTACTTTCTGACCCTGCCCAAATACATTTTCTACAGCCGTCTTTAGGTGTAATACTGTAAGTATGTAGATACTTTAAATCAAATACCCATGCTAAAGACAGGATGCATACCTTCATAATGAAAAACTTGAAAGAAAATATTAAGCAGAGTATATCCTACATTTTTTAAATAATTATTATTATTACTATCACCTTCAACAAGGTGTTTAAAACTAATAATATACTATTTATCTACTCTGGATATTATTTACAAAAAGAATTGTTTACAATGAGTAAATCATGTGGAATACATATGCACAAGATTATCTTCAATATGGCGTTTGTAATTCTGTCCAGTAACAAATATCAAAGTTTAATTTCTAAACAGAGGTGAGGAGGAGAATTTCAGCCCTGGTTTATGAAATGTACATTATCAACATTTTTACGTCAACAAAATTCAAAAGAATTGTCTATTTTCATGCATAAAGAAAACTGAAGATTCGCATCTCAATATAATGGAAGAAATCTGTGTGTGTGTGCACCGCAATTACTCAACCACTCGACAAAGTTGACATTCGCCAGATATATTAGTCAGTACAGAAGGCACTAAATGTTTTTTAAAGCTGCTTTGAATGGAATTCATTCAGATCAACAGCCTTACTTTCAGACCCTGCCCAAATATCGAATGTCTTTTTTAAGATTCAATTCAAACAGAAAACTTTAGTTTATTTAAAGTTTTACAATTTTGTCCTTTTCTCTAAGGAAAACAAATCAGACGAGAGAGAACAGAAAGAAGTATAGTGTTCACTTTAATTTCTTAAGTTACAAATAAAAAATACATATTTGCAGAGACTTCTTTTTTTTTTACATACAAAGAATTAATGAAATGTTTTTAAATACGCAAAAATATTTCATCCTCTATTAAATCTAAAAATTATTTAGAATGAAGTGATTCCTTTTTTGAAAACCTATTTAATTATTTTTGTGAAATCTAATTCATTTGAATTTTTTTTATTTATCTTTTATTTTCTAATGGCTGTGCATTCCATTTTGCTAATGAATCATTTTTATTTACTTTGCCACTTTTATTTTGACTTTTGAAGTAACTTACAAAATTATATGTACAGGAATCTTGATAAATTTTATTTATCCAGATGATACATTTTTAATGCACATTTTTAAAAATGCCTAGAAACCAGTTCTACAACTTTCTATTCCAATGTTTTCTCACTGCTTAAAAAAAAAAAAAAGAAAGAAAGTCCAGCCACTTCCAAACATGCACCTTTATAATTTAATCAAACTCTGAGTACAAAAATAGTGCAGTTCACCACCTAGTAGAAGGTGCTATTCAACACACCATAAAGTCCGGCCACTTCCAAACATGTGCCTTTGGAACAAGCACTGCACAAGTTTGTTTTTTTTAAATGAGAATCATTGAAATTTCATTTTTTTAAAGATACATAAAATAAAACTATGTTAACCCCCCTCTCTCTCACTCTCTCTCCATATGTTCATGTATATTGTACCATTAGGAAAATTACTTTATGTGCATAGGGATACATACCCAAATCCTCTTTTTAATTATTTATTAGAGTTATAGAGTATTTAACAAAAGACTATAACTCTAATAATTGTAATTATTTAAATACCAACTGACAAGTTAATGCTGATTATTCAAAGCAAGAGACAGGTAATTCTTATTCTAAATTATTCATAAGTCCCAGAGGAGAGGTTACACTTTACCAATAACTGTATAGTATTTCTTATGGAATAGTCTTTTTATGACTTAACAATCATAAAACTGGTGTCTGCCCAAGTTATTCATCCTTATTGCTGATGAATGGATTTCTTGTTGCAACTATTACAAACAGCAAGTCAATACACTTGAATACAGATGCTGATTTAAATGCGGTTCAATTCCCTCAGGCAAGATATCAGATAACAGAACATCCCATGACTTGATGCCAATAATAATGCCACACAGCTAGTATCTATTTCATAAACTGAAACACAGAATTTATATCACCCAAACATATGGACACCTGTGTGTATCATTGCATGCCACACACACCTTTCCTGTATATCAATCTGTACGGAAAACATTCACAATGCCATTTAAACCTCAAGATTTATTTACTTTTTTCACGTATTTTTAGTGCTAGAAACGACTCAAGATTTGAAACTTACCCAAACATTTGCTTTCAAAAGATGAAGAACAAAACAAAACTTAAGCTTATGTCTACCAAACTCTAAAGAGAAAGAAAGAAACAAGTAATGGTGATAAAAATTGAAGATTCAATAGATACTGTCCAGATTCCAAGTTCAATATAAATAAAAGGTACCATGGATTTAAATACAGAATTAAACTGAATTTATATTTTAGTAACAAAAAATCCCATGTCAGCCATAAAGTTTTTGTGATCAAAACAGAGGCGGGGGGGTATCTACAGGGAATTTGCAATTGGCAAACAGTATTTTCATTCAGTAGCATATTTGCCACAGAGAAATTCTAATTGAATTTCATCAAGCTTTGACTTGTTAATAGAATAAATTAAATGAAAAATACAATGAATTAGAAGCTAGATTTAAAGTTTAAATGACAAATGAAGATTTTTCTGGGGTTCACAGAACTTTTTTGAATAGGTAACTATTTAGTAAGAGAATGAATAATAATAGATACATGCTTAAGGAAATAGTTTTGACTCCCAAAGGGAATAGTATTATGTGTCTGCAAGCAGGCCAAGAAATGTAAAAAAAGAAAAACTTCTCTCACTCATAATATGTGCATCCATGTGTGTGTGTGTATATATATATATATATATATAGTCGGATTCCCTCACATCCACACTATAAACATATATATTATATATATACACACACACACAGGTGCACTAATTCTGATCTCTTTAAAAGAAAAAGTAACCAAATACAATGGAAGTAGCAGCAAAATTCAAAACACTACAAATCTGACTGCATAGCAGTTCAAGAAAAGAGGATATCGGTTGTACTCAATCTTTTGTGTCACTAAGCTAGGTAAGAGCTGAAATATAGTTCACAACAGACACTCACTCACTCAACTTTGTTACAATAATTTTTTAAAATCTTTAAACAGAATTGTCTAAGAACATTAATATGCAAACTGACTGACTTATACAGGTATTTTCGGTTATGCAATAGGCTTTAACAACTTTACCTAAAGATCAGACAAAGGATTAAATTAAAACACATATAATGAAACATCTTATCTGATAACTATGGAAAAGTTATTTCTTGAAATATTTACTCAGATCCACAAAGATTGTTGAAAGCTATTGGTAACACCTGACTTCCAATTAGTTTAAGAAATTGACAAATAAATGGAATAAAGGATTCCAAGGTGAAAAGCTGAAATAATTAAATATTAAA
>VCCN01007085.1:17877618-17891442 GCA_006491835.1 Architeuthis dux | reverse complement strand
TTCCGTCCAGCACTTGACATGTTGTGGTCCCGCCTCAAAAATATAAAATTAAAATTTTTGTGACTAATTTTCTGTGCTTTGTATCCATAAGACCTTCCTGTCTTCAGGGAATTTGTCAGTTTTGATTTTTTTAGGTTTTAGAGGGGTGGGGTGGGTGATGGTGTCCTATTTACAATATAAATATAATGTGAAAATAAGCTATTCATGTATACCATTTATCTTTCCCCTGTTTTGATTTTCAAATGCTCGGTTTTTACGGACGAAAGCTACAACATTACCGAAATTATTATTTATTTTTAAAAATTCTTTGAAAAAGCAAGAAAAATCCCTAACAGGAAGAGAAAATGTATTAGTCTGCAAGGTTTTCAAAGTGGGCATTTGAAAATCAAAACAAGGGAAAGATAAATCGTGTATACGAATGGCAGATATGGTGAAAAGTAAGGGCTCATTTTCACATTATATTCATATTGTAAATAGGACTTCCCTCTAAAACCTTGAAAAATCAATTTTTTCAAAACTCTATGAAGGGAAAAGGTTGCCAGATTGTTGAAGATGTTTCTGGCCAAAACATGCAAAAAATGGCCAAATGCTAAAATCTTTTATTAAAACAATTATTTTATTATTTATTTTTTTTAGATGGGCAAGAATCCTCGGCAGAATTGTTGATCCCTACATGAATAATCCCATCATTTTTTACGGATAAGCTGCTAGTTCTTAAATAAACAATACAAAATTACATATAGACATTAATATGTTGAAACATTGACAAATGAAGTAATTAATGACAATCAATAAAAACGTCTAATTACAATCTTATTGGCCACTGCTAAAAGTCAATAAAGTCCTGCAACACTTTATTCCCATGTTTTTCTCAATTTATTAACAAATTCCAAAAAGAAGGTAGGTTCCATGAAACTTACTGGATTTGAGGGAATCTTTTTTTTTTTACATAATAAATTAAATATAATACAATGACATGGAATTTAAATGTTTCATTATTATTGTTATAATTATAGGAATCTAAAGCAATAAGTCTTGCCAATAACTTGACATAGATCTCTTAGATTCTATGGGGCATGTTATTTGATGTAATCCAAGAAGAATGAGATATAGATTGTACAATCATTAAAAATAGCAATCTCAAAATTCTGGGATCACATAAGTACTTCTAGTGACCAATCAATATTGTTTTCATAAAGAGTGTTAAAGTGCATTTGTAATACAATCTACTAAAGCTCACATAATTTACCAAACCTTTTTTTAAATGTCAATGAGTTGGTAAGGAAATGAGCATTTTAGAATATTTTTCTATCAACATAGAGCAAATTTTCTTTTCTCTTAAAACTTAAACACGTCAAATTAGATACTGATTTGAAAAATAATTGCCATGTTGTCTGATTTGTGGACGGTTAGGCTCCACTTCCATTCAAGACAGTTAACCATTGTTTGTTGAGACCAAATGGGCGTCTATCGTTACAGAGGTAGCAATGAAACATGACAAATTACACTCAACAAAATGTAATCAAAGGAAGAATGCTGGAACTGATTATAGCATGGAGACAATTAAAATTCAAGTGCTAAGAATATTTATCAGCGCTTTGTTTTTCACTACCAACAACAGAATTTCTTTTTTTTGGGTAGATGATTTAAATTACAAAATTATAATTGTGTAATTTTCAGTAAAACATACATAAAATCTTTCCTACATCAAACCAAAAATGAAACAAAAATAAAGGAAAGGGGGGAAAATTATTATTTAGTAAGTAAATCTCCAACCATCCTCAAATGATAGTAAACAAATACAACCAAAATACAAAAAAAAAAAGAATTGGGGGTGGAGGTGGGGGGCTCTTTTGGTTAATACATTAATTTTTTTCATTTGTACCAAGGACTGGGAATTAAGACGATAATTCATGAATATATTAGTACATTCATGTGCTTGTAAAATTCACAACAGTACAGCAGAATGCATGTTATATGACATGAATATACACAATAAGTGTATTGGCTGTTACGTTAAAAATTTCTTGTTTAATCTGACCCTAAGCTCTAAGAGGGGCTAACTGTCGTGAAGGTAAGCCTTTCTTACACATCCCCAGTCACCCTCATAATTCTTGATTTCCAGGATCCATAAATAAAAAATAACTAGTTTTATGCTATCACTTTATGATAATTAGAGATTTGCCAAAGGAAACACTGTGCAATTAAAACTCATAGGTAAAAAAGGTAAAGTGTCCCATCTCTTAAGAGACAACTCCCAATGGAGGCGGTGACAAAGTCCCAGTTTCTGTTGCATGCAGCAGCTTAGTGATGTCTCAAGTCTCAAGTCTGGTCAAGACCAGGACTTTATTCCTACAAGTTTTTTATGACCACTCCCTTTGCAGGATGCAAGTCCACCAAAGGGATACCTCCACTCTAATCACACAGCTTAGAGTGTACTCAATTAGCTGCTGAGTGCACAGGAACATTTGTCCTACTGAAGAGTTTTCCACACTCTTCGCTCATACCAAAACTTATAGGATGATTGGTACAATCCAAACAAAAAAGCTAAATGAAAGGTTTTAAAACTTGTTTACCAAAATCTTTTATAAATTCAACAAGAAGAAAAGATCAGAACTTATACAAAGCTCTGAATATCTAACCAGAAAAAGAATATCTAATCAAAACTTCTTCACCCACAAAATCAAATGATAAAGGGTTTTAAAAACAAACATTGCTGTGAAAAGGAAATTGCAAAAGAGCAATACTGAAGCAGAAGAGGAAGATGTTCAAAGAAAAGACTAATTGCAGGTATTTTTTTTCTAATTTAGAATGGCATGTGATGGTTAAATAGGCAGATAGACATACAAGGAGAACTAGCAACACAAAGCACAGACAAATTAAGACATGCCAATGAAAAACACTGGAGTCAGATTAAGGTTTCAGATGGTCTCCAAGTTGAATCTAGAATTAGTAGAAACAATAATGCAAATTATCAACATCAATGCAGAGTTGAAACTGTCAGATCATACATTGTGGATGGGACAAAGAATTTAGGTTACATGCAATGTTTTCTCTTCTTTTTATCAAGATTTTGCAGAAGTGATGGATTAGAATGATTGTCCAACATTGAAAGAAATCGAATTACAGGAATTAGGAGAGAAATAGAAACAAAAATAAACTAATGTTATTTGACAAGGAGTAATCTTCAATGTTCAGTCCCTAAGAAAAAAATTTTGAAATCATATTTGCAGTAAATAAATATGACAATAAAAAAAAAGACCAGATTTGGTTGATTAATTTTTCTTTAAGTTAGTGTAAAATATTTATATTTAAAAAAGCAAGTTAGAACTCTTACAAAAAAAAGAAAAACGTTCTCTTGCATAGTCTATCAATTAGAGGACCTAAGTAGGGTTAACTGCATTCAGTAAACATAAGTGGATCAAGTTGTTTCCCATGAGGTTTGTAGATTTTAACAAATTTAACCAAGCACTTAGGGATCAAGTTGCAGCAACCTGCAAAATATATGGTTACTACCTACTATCAATTCTAATAATTTTTATTTAGTCATTTGTACACTAAGAATATGCAGAATAATTTGATAAAATTATCCCAACAAGCAATACATATCAAAGCTTTAATAAATTTACCAATTTAAAAGAAAGGTAATATATTCTTTTTAAAAATTATATCTAATCTTAAAAAAATAGTGACATTTTTGTCTTTTTAAATGACTTTTCTTTAAAAATACTGTAATGAGAAAATTGTCTCCAAGCAAATTCAAAATATCCTTCAATAATTGAGAGTTCAAAAAAAATAAAACATTGAATTTTTGGTCCTATAAATTGTATTTATTTTGTCTCAACAAATTGGCATTTTTGTTCTAGTTTAATTATAATCCAGTGACCGAGAATGGAATCTAGTTAATATTTCTATATATTTCTACCCACAACTAAGGATATCAATACATGTGTAAAAAATTCATATTTCCAGTAAATTTATTAGTTTAATCAAAATAAACAAATTTAATAAATCAAATAGAATAAATATTGTTCCTCAAGAAGTTCCCAAGAAAAAAAATTTAACATACAACAAAATTCAATATATTTAACTTTAATACAATGATATTTCCAAAAGAAATTATTGATTGTAATATTATTTTACCCCAGAAAAAAGGCAAATACTTTATTCAAAACAAAAGAAAAACAAGATATTAAAAAATGACTTAGCCTTTAGCATAGTGGTTTGTTTTCTGACATCCTATAATAAATAAACGTAGCAAGTATGATTTTCAAGATGTGCTGAGAAATAAAGATGTTTGCATTTAATCTCTTAACGGATTATACCGACCATTCTCACGAGGGAATGGGGATTATACCGAGAATTCTCATCCAAAAACGTTTTTCACAACAAAAATAAGATGCTGGACATAAATTCTCGATCTCTACATTTTGAGCGATAAATGAAAATGTTTGCCCATGTCATGTATTTGGCAGGGGTTTTCTTTCTTTTTTTTGTTCTCATACAGTCAACAACTACATGGTAATTTAATGCACCTGTGAGAGCTTCTACGGTAGGTCATTCATTGGTGTTTGTTACCTTTGAAAGACTAGTTTTTTCATTCATTGAAATGTATTGTTAGTGAAATACTGCTGGTTTGTAATGGCTGAAGAAATTGAAAAGAACTTTAGTGATTTGTCAGATAGCGAATTGTTTTGTGATGCAGAGACCTCAGATGACTCTCAGTCAGAGTGATTCAGTAGGCCAAAGTGATGATTCTTTTTTAGAGGATGAAGGCAATTCCATTCTCAATGGTTCAAAATGAATTGTGGACCCACTAATTTAGCGGTGCTCCAGATGTGAAAACCAAGATCAATGATGAAATGACCCATAGATTTTTTGGATCTCTATTTTAATGAAGAACTGTTAGATCAAATTTGTGAAGAACAACAAATTTGCAACACAAAACGGTGTTACAAATTGAAAAGACATATTACAAGCATTTTTGCATTGAAAATTCGTCATGGAATGCCCAAGGAAGATATGCTTTGGTCAAAGGATCCCTTGTTTGAGATGCCAATTTATAGGAGTATTATGCCTCTTGCACGTTGTATAAAAATGCAAGACAGTGCCTTCATTCCTCAAATAATAAGACTTGTAATGAAACTACACACCCGAATCCTAAGCTGAACAAAATACACAAAGTTTATTGTAGTTTAAACGAGAAATTTTGCTAAGCTAGAGAATGTGTCCTCATGAGACGTGATGTCCCTCATGAAACCATTGCAGAAAAAGGAATATTGTTTTACCATAGATAATTAAACCACAAGTCCCAACTTAGCTGACCACCTTATTGCTCAACAAACATGTATGGCACTGTAAGACTGAACAGGAATGAGTCCACGAAACAAGGTTTTCATAAAGGAAAACAATGGCTCTTCGCTGGAAAGATGAAAAAGATATTATACTATTTCCACTATTCATAATGCAGAACAAGAGGTGAACAGTATAAAGTGAAGATAATCAGGGCTACTTTTAAAAAGTACTGCCCTGAGCTTCCAGCCACAAAAATCTGGAAGATCCTCATCTTTCTGTTATCCCGCCTACTATACACCAGGATATTTTCCCATCTGTGCTCAGAAGTGTGATCGGCATCAGTGTGAGCCATGCAAAGAAAGAATCACTCCATGTTTCAAGAAGTACACACCTTTCCTAATCAATTCACTTTGTAGATCCCATAAAGTCTTTCAATTTTCTTTTTCTAGTCTGTTTTCAGTAGCTCAGTATAGTAATGCTGTTAAAAATAAATTGGTTTTCCCATTTTTTTTTACTATGGATGAGATATCTCAGGATAATCCCCAGGGTGTTATTTTCTGTATGATTTTTCATCATTATATTTACAAAAAGACAAAAAAGAAAAAAAAATTTCTTCTGCATGGGCTTATTGCATACTTAAAAAAATATAAAATCCCCTAAGGGTTAAACAAAATGAATCAAATGTAACATCTCGGTGTTAAATATTTATGATTATCACTCCCAGTCGATACAACATTAATTTATTTCTGTAACTAAATATATTTGTTTTTTGGGGATTTTTTTTCATTGGAGTTTTGAACTTTAGCATCGCAAGAAAACTCAGGTAGTAAAAGACGGAAACAGTTGGGGGTAATAACAGCATTCTCCTTCCATTTCCCTCATACCTTGCTGTGGTACTGGTTCTTTTTTGACCGCATTTGAGGGAAAGACTTGCAACATTGAGGAGTGAGTGTAGCATCCCTGCCCAGTGTATCTACACTCAGCGTGTCCGCACTCAAGCAAGAGTTCTATGACATGAAGGCAGCAAGGAAAACTGTTGAAATAACTCAAGTGATACAAAAAAAATTGTAATGATAATGATCAATGACTGATCATCGATGATCAATGATAAGTGATTTTATATGTAATGATGAATGAGATGAAACAAAATGACAAAAATATTTCATGATGTTTCACAAAGTTCACAGTGATCATTAGATATAATACAAAACAATAATGCTGAAAATATTAAAAAAAAAAAAATCACCTAAAAACGTATTTAAGTGGTAATTAAATAGATTTACTTGTCTTTAGACAAATGAAATCAAAAGTTTTGTGACAAAGTTCCGTGGTTAAAAAATGTACTTTAACTCTTTCCTCCCTGGCAGCCATGTTTGATTACTTCCCTGACTGCCTTCTCTAACAATGTGCCTGTGTGCCCTGAAACTAATTTCACAGCCTGTTGATGAACAAAAAAATACAATGGGCAGTAAATAAATTGCCATATCTCTTTTAATATTAAATGTACGCTTACTAAATTTCCAGTGATTATTCCCAATGTATCACTTCCAAGTCCAGTGAAAGAAAACCATGGAAAAGTTAATTGCAAAAGGTTTTATCGATTGATTGGCATTGTTATGATTTAAATTTGTGTATGATTTAAATTTAAATGTGTTTTTTTTTTTTAAATATTTTTAATCAATTTTTATCATTTTTAAAAAAGATTTATCACGCGTTATCAGGGAGGAAAGAGTTAAGAAATTTCTGTCAATGTGTTCATGTTGCATCCCTGTTTAACAGGGGTCCCTGGAGCCTGAGAGGAGCTTTTAAGGAGAAAAAGGTTGAGAATGACTGCTCTACATCAGCATATTTTTATTTTGTTGGTACATTTAAAAGATTGAAAATGACTGCAATAAAAGTAAAATAGCCAAAATATGGCTGTGTTCTACAAATGCTATATTGAATTTTTTAAATTTATTTATTTGTTTGTTTATTTTTTTAAATCATAACATTTGGATCATATCAAGTAAGCATCATTTCCTTTTGCCCATAAACAAACAAGTCTACCTTTTTCTTTTAAATGTATGGGAAAACAATTAGAGAAAGACTAATACAGAAATAAGCAGATTTTTAAGATTAGAAACATTGATATTTCTATTATAATTTTTCCAACTTCTTTTGCTAACAAAGCAAGAAGAGAGTTAGCAAAAAGAAAAAAAAAAGGTTACCTAAGTTTCACCATATTAAGAAAGAAAATCTGTTTTAGTGTGTGTGTTTTTTGGAGTTCATGTGAGTATTTTTGAAGTTTTTTCTTTTTGCACTGGTGATCTGCAATTATCAACAGTGGAGAAAATATTTATTTATTCATTCATTCATTCATTGTTCCTTTAACTTTTTTGTTCCAAAAGAATACAAAGTTATTTTTATTTTTTATCAGGATTAGAATTTGAAACCACAAGAAATATTGTCAGTTTTTCTGCAATGGTTATATGCCACCTATATTTGCCTTAATACTTGCAGACAATTACTCATCAGAAAAGAAAATGGGTTTTGCAAGAATATCATAATGCCATGAACATTTTTAAACTGAAATGTTTATTAGTGATATTATTAGTGATATCTTATTTTAATTTTTTTTATGACAAATGAAATGACCTTTCCCAACATGATGACATTCAATCATTTACCTCTGTCAATGAAGTTAGAAAGAGGTATATGCATTTGGTCGCGTCTTTCCATCTGTTTGCTCGTTCGTTTGTCTGTCCACACGATATCGTTGAAAGTACTGAACGGATTTCAATTTCAATTGTGAAAGTGTGAGCAATGGAGTAAGAAAGAGGTGGTAACTTTTTGGGGTGATTCAAGGAAATCTTTTGAGATTGAGAGATATTTTTCCGTTTTTTTTTTTTTTTAATACATTCATGTATACGCTCATGACAGAGGGGTGGTAATTGAGCATGGATCCGCGCAAAAATTAAACCAGTTCTTCCGTAGCCTATTGTCCACCCTGTGCTGTTTTGCTTACTCCGGAACTTTTTACATCAATCTTTTTTTTTTTTAAATCATATTAGAAAAAGAAAGATACAAAAGTATAGACAAAGTCTATTAAATCAGAAATTGTAAAAACCCGTTCAAATGCAGAGACTACCCAGAAGCAAAGACCAATAGTCTCCATAAGAAAGTAAAGTCAATTTCAACTTAAGCATAATAAAAAAATCAACTTCAACTTCGCAATTAACTTTGCTGAGACAATGTCAACCTGTACAGAATGTCCTGTGAAGAAATTATTTGTAGAGCATAGAAATGGCGATTAAAAAGTCTAAGATCAGATAAATGAGATCTGTAACATGCTTAACTTAATTATGTAATGTTTGGCTTTTAGAAATATTCAATGATTCCTATGTGCATTTTGTATGGTGCTTGTATTTACTAAGCTTAGCTTAGTCTGACACAGGGTGACAAGTTTGAGTCACCCAGTGAGGATCTGCAATACTAGCTTACTAAGCACTACTCCAGGGTGAGGTGCTATTGTGAGTACACACATAAATATATATGATACATAATTATCAAGTTTTATCATCCAGCGCGATCAGGTACATGTAAAAAACAGGTTATAAGTTATCCAAACATAAATATAATAGTCTTTAGTTGTCTGAATTTCTTAGATTACATATTGTCATTAATTTATAATTTTTTTACTAGTTTTTCTTTCATTTTATTTTAGTTGCTTTTTATCACAATACTTAGGTTGTTTAACATTCTACAACTATTAAGCAAGCAGCATGGATCAGGATACGAGTTCAAATCTCACCAGAGGCTACTCCATTATTTCCAATCCAGACGGCTTAACAGTAATAGAATGTAAAAATGACCTAAGTGTTGTAATAAAAAGCAATAAAAATGAGATGAAAGGAAAACTTGTCAAAAATTAATAATAATATATCGAAATACTGAGGAATTTATAATTTTCTTAATTGACTATTCTAGCAGAGTTTATTAAAAATCTCATGTCACTTTCTGCAGTAAAATGAAGAAAATTTGCATCTAGGATAAAAAGTTAAGAGATGCATCACTTTCCTTACAATTGGAAAAGAAAAGTTTTTTTATAGCAGTTGCATATTTATTTATTTATTTATTTACTAAAAGGGGCTCCAACTCCCCTGCTATTTACCCATAGCTGGGGGTAGAAGTAGATTCAGGCCTTTCCCAAGGGCATTAGTGCAAAGTGAACACAAACCATCCCAGCCAGAGTTTGATCTCTGTTCGCAGATTCCATTCTCCATACCGTTAACAGTTAGGCCACCCACATACATTATTCCAAACAAGAGTTAAATTCAAAAAACTTCCATTAATGCAAAAGATACTGCTGATAGTATTCATTCCAATTTGTATTAAACATTTATTAATGGCAATGGATAAAGCCACACTACATTTTTAACAATTTTTTACTTAAATAAGACACATCAGTTACCAAGTGGTTACTAACTGTATACATTGAATCAAAAACCAGTGAGTTTTCTCCCTTTCCAATGAACTTTCATGAATCAAGCATCAGTTAAATGCATATTTATCACCTAAATTTCTCTAATAAATTTATTTGCTAAGGCCAGATAACTGCATCACAAACCATTTTCTAACTTTGTTCACTAATTAACCGATTGACACGAGATAGTTATTATGAATGCTGATTCAATAAACATAATTTATATTGTTTCCATCAAATCTTATAAAATACAAATAGAATTCAATGCAGTCTCAAATGGGATAAGATAAATCTTCCTTCAATGACCAAATAGTGAATTTTATATAAAAATGATAAAGGAAAGCAGTGACTCCTGTTTTATTTACTACAGAAACCAAGTTCTGCTACTCTTATTTCTAAAGGATGCTATAGGAATGGTTGTTAACACTACCAACTGGAACTTACTTTCAAAAGTTAATAGATATCAACATATGGATGAACCCCTGAATTTACCCATAAATTAAACTGGTTGCAAGAATAACAACCTACAATCTGAACACACATTCTTAACCTTTGATACTAAATATAAAATCTAAATCCGTGTGAGGTGGGTGAGCTATTGAACTCAAAAAAGCTTTAAGGAGCTAAATAGCCATAAAGGAAGAAAACCTGCACTGTACAAGTGATAATAATTTAACCATAAACTCAAGTTGGCTGAACTATATCCAGAAAAAATGTTTTTTTGCTGTTTGAACAAAAGACAACAGATTTTTCTATAAAACCTATAAACTAGAATGATAAGTCATATACAATATACATGCAACCAGAAGTGAACTGTCCAGTTTATAAGCAGTTTTGCAAATTTAGTGTGTGTGGGGTAGGGGGGATAGAGAATAGAGAGTGCATAAATTATTGCAACAATTCTATCCCATCCCAAACTGAGATATACTTATTTATTCTTAGCTTAGCTGGCACATGCCAAAAAGAGTGAGGCACCCAGTAAGAATCAAACTCATCAACAATGGTCAGATAGACTTGCTTGTTAACCATTGCCATACAATAGGTATCCTTCCAATAAGTTTTCAATTCTAATAGAGATAAGACCTCTGAAAAATGTGTTCAATTAATATTTTTGGCTTGACATTATAAAAATACTCAACACCAGGAATAAGACAGCTTCAACACAAACAAGTTGTTCCATACATGGCCATGTAAAACATTGGATATAAAAAAGATACCCGTGTTAAACTAAAGAGTAATCTGAAGCCGTAACAGTTAAAAATGGCTCAGTTGCCCTTAATTGAACCATCATATTCAAACTGGAGTTCAATTTGACAATATCTGTCCACTTAACTACTTCCCACTTCATGTGATTCTATTTCCAGTAGAGATTCCTCCTTCTGAGAGTCTCACCGCCATTATTTGATGATGATATCTAAAGATTTATCCAGAATTCCTTCAGATGTCAAAAGGAAAAATAGCAGTGAAATATAAATAGAATAAAAATTATTTGTTAAAACACTGAATTGTAAGAATTCTGAGCAAAAATGGATCCATGAAAGGAAATTAGTTCCCACTGGAACCATCTTCAGCATTCCTTCATCAAGCCTAGGGATGATACAAAGTTTTTATTTTTAAATATAACGTCCATGACAACTACTTGCAATACTTTACATACTCAATTTGCATTGGTTATTGCCACAGCTGAACAACATATCATAATGCATGGGAGATTCCTATAACAAATTATTCCAAGAAGCAATCACTAGATATTCCATTAATTTTTACTTATTTTACAGGCCAAACACCCATTTTTTTAAAATTGGACCATCATTAGTTTAGAAAAATTCAGCTCTGAGATATACAGAAAAGTGAAAGTGATAACCAAAATAAACTATTTACAAATATTTAATGGTTGCATAAAAATGAATATTTTTTATACAAGTGTGTTTATATAATTTTTTTAACTTCATAAATGTATAGAGTTTTCAAATAGTGGTCAAATACTGGATCTGTTTTTGATAAGTTTTATATACAATATTTTTTCATTGTCCTCTTTTGTAGTTGTTCCCCATAGCCATTTCCTTTTTTGCACATTTAGCAAATCAGAATTGCAAATCAATATGACAGCACTGCTCTCTCTTAGATGCCAAAACATGCAGTAAATTCAAAATATAACTTCCTGTGAACTGAGAAATTTTTCTTAAAAAGTCAATGACATGAAAATAATTCTTATTTCTCTTCACATTGAGAAATTTACACATTTCTTTCACAAACAAATAGCAATAATCAGATCAAGTGGTAGTATTTAAACTCATGATAATACAACTTTATAAACTTCTAAATCTAAACACTACTGTTTAAGACAATTCTACAAGAACCATCTTTTAAACTGTAGTGTTTTCTGGCTTGTTATAGTAAACTCTGAGAATTCTATATGAAAACCCTTTTTTAGGTACATACTTTTTTTATCCCTTTCAATGGAAATTCTATTTCATTCATAAATACTTTATTTATATATATTTTTTTCTCTCTCTAATTCAGTACAATTGGTCAATATACTTGATAATATAAATGCATTAAAAAAATTTAAATGATGAATAATCAGTCATAAATAACATGCAGAACATTAATATATAAAGTATAAAAATGGAATTAAACATTCAATACAAGAATTAATTTGAAAAATATTGATACCTTTGCCTGGATAGTAATACATCTTTTGGGTCAAATCTAGAATCCGGACCCCAAAATTGATTAAAGTCAAAGTCGCAAATTTTCAGATGGTACCGTAGATGGTGTTACGTATTACATCAAGTTGTTAATGTTTTTTTTTCTACAGATTCTTTTTTTTTTAACACAATATGCAGTTTTAATCAAAATTTAATTTAACTTAATCAAAACGAAGATCTCCTACATTTGATAAAACTTTTTTGATGATTCCAGTAGCTTTCAATTGTTTGTACTTCAGTATTTCTGTCAACAAAACAAACGAATGATTCGCTACTTTTTTAATAATTTTCACTCACACCGGTGTGCACTCAATGTTAAAAATGGCACATAAATAAAAAGAAATAAGAGAATTCCTGAAAGAAAAATTCTGATGAAGATTTTAGTAAAAACACTGAATGTCGGTGAAAACTAAAAAAAAGAAAAAATGTAGAAACAAAAATATTAACGCCTTGACAAACGTGACACCATATACGGTGTCATCTGAAAATTGGCAACTTTGACATGACTCGAGTCTGGAGTCTACATCTGATCTTTTTTTTTTAAAAACAATTATTCAATATCTTATTAAATTACAAATCATAAACCAATAAGAATTATTTCATCGCCATTTGTTATTTTCCTGTATGCAAATACAAAATGGAATACATAGCAATAAAATAGCTAGTAACAGGATCTGAATCAGATAAACTAATGAACCATCTAACCAATGCTTCAAGTCCTATCTCTGGCTATTTTATTGTTTTGCATGTGAACGTGTACGTTTTACATGTCACAATGTAGCAAAATAGTTTTTCATGTTATTACATTTGGCCGTTTTTTTTTTTTAAAAAAAACCGATTTGTTATAAAGCAACAATGGAAAGCAGTCACTGATGAATTTTTCTTCAAAAATGTTTCCAGCATTCTGAAATGTAATGAATAAATAAGAAACAGAAAACTATTGAATGTGTCCTACCAGACTTTGGTTACACAAAGTGATGATTGTGCACTTACCCCAACTCCAGGCCGACTCCCGAAGTATACTGACTCCAGAGTGGAATGCTCAGGTCCTTTGTTTGTCCATGCTGACTTGGGAGGACGAGGTAAACTGATATAAAAGAATGGAAAAATTGTTACTTAATTAAAATTCAATCAAAGTTTATAAGAAATTACTTTAGGAAAAAAATCATTGAATAGCCTGTAACATCAAATTGACAGTGTATATGTGGAATAGGTCAGTAGCAATCATTTCAAGTCCTAATGGAATACATTTCATCATGGTGTTTATTATTTCCACATATATAAAACGCAATGTGTATCCATGTATATTTTTAAGTGTAACACTTTTCAATGAGTGCACAGATACTACATTCTGAT
>VCCN01007085.1:17848379-17864427 GCA_006491835.1 Architeuthis dux | reverse complement strand
TCACAAGTTACCTTATCATCAACATATCCATCACTGGTTCTATTGGAATAAAATTGAAAAGAAATCTATTCAATGATGATATTCAGATACAAGATACTAAAAAAAAAAAATAATATTTAGCCATGGATAACTTCACATTGCGTATTTTCGCAGCAATGCAAAGTGAAAAAATTAAAAACAGTAATACAGTCAAACAGAAGAACAAAACACAAGAGGAATACTTTTCATAAGAATATTGTCTTCTATTTTCTTAAAAAAATAAGGTTAATGCTGTTTTCCATTAGTGTTATAAAAACTTGTAAGTGGATGAGCCACCATTTAAATATGTGAATAGTGATTCCTTTCTTTCTGTAATGTGAAGCTATATAAACTACTACATTCTATTTCTAAATAGCAAAAATGAACCATGGAATTTTCAAGGATAAACATAAAAACTATATTAAAAATAAAATTAAAATAATTTGGTTTCCAAAAATCTAAAAAGGTAGAAAATATTTAAGAAAATGGAACAAAATTCATGCAACAGAAATCAGACATTTGAGTCCTCACACTTTTAGACTAAGTCTTATGACACTGAAGTAATTAGCATTAAAAAAGATTCCATCTAATACAAAAATAAACTGCCTAACACAATAATGTAGGAATAATAAATAAAATTGCTTACTATTTGTGAAGTAAATATAATACAAACAACAAGTAGATGGTTTGTAAGAAGTACAGTAGCAGAGGAAAAAAACAATTGTTTGTACGTTTTATTTTTTCTCAAACTCCAGTCCAAATTGGAGGCTGGTGTTGACCGTTTTCCCACCGTAACAACAAGAACAATCCTCCTCTAATTTAGGGGAGGCAACTCTTCACTGATTGCATTTCCAACAGCAGACAGGCCTGTTCTTATTCCCCACTGAAACTACAATTTATTAACAGCCCCTTATGTCTGGTATTGACAAACAAAGGTCCTTAGTAGTTTATAAACACATACTTTGGAATATATACAACACAAAAGTTGCAGTAATCATCTTCAGTCAGAATAGGAGTGGAGTTTGGCCCTGCAGCAGCCAAGCTTGTTTTAGTAATGTTACAGTTGTTATAATTTTTGCTAACAATTTGTATTAGTTATATTCCCATTTAGTTTATATAAAACAGAAACGAGAAGTATCATAAATATATTTTTAAAATGCTATTGAACAATTAGAGATGATACAATTAAAAAAGTCAAATGGCACCGGCAATATTTGAACCATAAGCCATGAAAATTAGAACTGAAATATATATTCAAATCATTCGATGAACTCTGAGAAACAAGTTTTCAGTTTATAATTGTCTTTGCAATAAAACCAACAGAAATAGGATGAAAGTAAAAAATTAACGAGTTTTCAGTTAATTTTTAGCTTTTGAAGCATAATAAACAAGTCCTGAGACAAAGATTAAAAGAAAGATGTTTTCATTTAAAATACATTTTTTTACTGATTTGGCTATCTGATAGACAATCTAAGACTGATTCTAAAAAGCTGAGGTGACTATACTCAGACATTTCACTATAAAATCAAGCATTCTAACATAGTTCAATTATCCACAGTATTTATTACAACACAGACTCATCCATAGGCTCTAGCAGAAAAGCACTTTTCCATCTATATTATAATGATCCAAATTCTGTATGTTTGTTACTGTAACAGCAAAAAATGTAGATCATAGCAGGATTCTTTTGCAGTCCAATTTGCAACTTTATAATAATAGTGTGGGGTCCATGTTTGCACTTATTCCCATTAATCTATATTCTAATGACCCGATTTTTCAAGAGAGATAACTCCAGGTTTATTAAATACTAATTTTCTTCTTTTTTTTTTTGCAAATAATTATAATGTAAATTTTATAAATGAGAAGTGAGCTGATATCTAGTTTAATGGCCACCTTTAAGCAAGTTAGTATATAAAACAAATACATGAAAAAGAACTTGACTGAAGCTGACATTACAAAGGTGATTACTATATGATGTAAAACAAGTTGGCTTTACACTTATGTTATATAGTTTTAACACGATGAAAACTTTTATTAGCCCTACCACCTGTTACTTTGTGAGTTTGTCGGGACAGACTTAAGTAAATCAATAACAAATTGTTTAATTTTCTGGGAAAGATCACTTAACTAAACATTACAAGTGCTTGGAAATACTTCAGCCAAATGTAAATATTTGCCTTCTATTTTAGAGAGCCTAAGTATAACAAATACCAACATATGAGATACAGCTACCTTCATCAGATTTTAAATAAATATTGCAAGAAGCTGATCAATAAATCTTCCTTGATCGAGACCTACAGTAATCATTAAGAGAACTGAATTAGTGTAACGTTATCAACTTGTTGGAGGTTGGCGACTAACGTTCAATGACAGTTGGTTGGTTGGTTGGTTTTGTCACTCCTTGTTGTGGATGGTGTCAGGGAGCACAATGTGTCCGGACTTCAGGAAGACGGAGGCTGGTTTCTGGAAAGAACTGGCCTGGAATGCAATGAAGGATCGAGACGGAGACGATTCTTCTTGGAAATGACTATACTGTTTATTCGTAATTCTACAGAAGTTTTTGTCAAACGCAGATATTCCCATAAAATAGAGAGGGAGAAAGAGAGTGGGTGTCAAGGCAACTTCGGAGATGACTGATCAGTCTGTATCTGTGGGACACTCTTTTTCCTCTGCTGTCAGTCTTATTTATAGTGTGGTTGTTTAAAGTTTCTAAAGGCTAAATTAATTCATCTTGTTTAGTCTATATATTTTGAACTTTGGCTATTTTGAATTCCCCTGTGCTCGATGTTTTGACTCGCACTTCCCTTTCTCCTGAGTTACCCTTTGATGTTATCAAAAGTACCCTGTTGTTTACCAAAAGTGTCAAGTCGATTGTTTTAGTTAGTGTCAATCTGTATATTTTGAACCTCCGATATTTTCTTTTTGTTCATCTATCTATTTTCATTTATGCACCCCTTTGCTATGGTACATTAGGGACCACAAGGCTGAACATTCAAATCCTGATATTACATAAGAGAAGTTTATTAGATTTCTAACTGAATATTTCTGTCTGAATTTCTGAGATGAGGAATTATCATTATTAATTCGGAAAGGAAGGACATGAATCTTAAAACTCTAAAATTCCACTCCCTGGTTACACTATGGGTAGTGCAAAAAGTCATAGACTCTGGTTCAGTGGAAGAGGCAGATATGCAACATTAGGTTTAAGGCTCCAAGTTTCAACCACTGGCTGGCCTAGTGGATAAAAGCATTGGTTAAGTGTATCTAGTAACCCGCCTGGCAGTCGTGTGTTCAATCCCTGGGTTGGGTAGTGCAAAAAGTCATAGACTCTGGTTCAGTGGAAGAGGCAGACATCGCAAGGACTAATTAACTAGGAAGACTCAACTGATATGAGATATCCTAAGGAATGGACAGAGGAATGATAATCTACCCCCTGGAATGAATAAAGGGTTCAGTTCATAATTTCCAGAAGGTTACCAACTACGACAGACACATGAAGAAGCCCAGAGAGTACAAGGGTTGAAATATTTGTGACTATAACAACCAAGATGAGCACACTAGTCCTAATAAGTCAGTGTATAATAATTGCAACTGAATACTTCTTCCACATGAAGTAGTGCCAGATATTCAGGAACTGCCATTCTGATTCAGTGATAAGACCAAAACAATCATTTCTATTGGATAACAAGAGGTTAATCATAACTTAGAAACCAGATAGTGTCCTCTTCACACATGAGTTCATTACTAAGAGGTTAATATATTCATCATTGTCTTAGAAACTCCAACTCCAAGAATAACGTGAAACAAATAAACAAACTGAAAAAAAAAAATGATATAATGAACAGCACTGTATTTGTCAGTTTTTTTTCTTAGCTTTTTGTTTTTGAGTAAGACACATTTATAAGAAAATATTTTTATAATATCTCACACCAGGCATTATAGCTTTAACATGATTTCAGTTTGAAATGTTACTAAATTATTTCTAACAAATCTCATTAGAAACTGAAAGATACCTTATGATCTAAACACTAAGCTACAAATGCTGGTTATACTTACGTAATATATGGTTGATGCAAAGCGACCAGCATGCCATGGACTGTTAACTCAATGGCACACAGGTGGAAATAATCAAAGAGGACAGGCACATAGTGATGAAGACCTTTGGTTGGACTGAAGTGCAGGTTCATGGTACGTTGGCTGACAATCTCCATTTTGTCTTGAATGTTAGATCTAGAGCAAAACAAAATCAATTTTCATTTTTCTATAAATAAGAATATTCAATACTATATATTCAATAAAGTGTATAGATTAAAATAAGAGGATACGGTCCTTAGCAATTATTTAAAAGAGCACAAGCATCAAAAACAAGCAATCCATACCTTTAGATATGAAGAGAGAGAATGTATGAGTCTGGTTCAAACCAAAGAATATCTAGTATTAATTCAAAATGTGTGCAATATTTGAGAGCTAACAACGCAGTAGTTGACATCTCCAAAGCAGATTGCAGTATTTCATTGGCAATGCGAAAGGCCAAACAATCTGAACCCAACCACAAATTCTAAAATAAAAAACACAGGAATCCAATTCAGTGTTTCTGAAAGTATATTCTTTACTTAACAAATTCCTTACCAGCAGATTGAAAGTCTGATGTGCATCTTCATGGAAACATTCACCACCAGCATTTAGTACTCAAATCTGAGTAAAGGCCAAGCTTGAAATGCTGAATTTCATGGCAAGCACACTGACTGCCACATTATGGGAGATAGATCTACATTGTCTTCTGGACAAAATATGAAGAATGACTTTGCACCTGACCAAAGTAAACATCTTCAAAAGTTTATAATCTAGCTTATAAGTTCAAAAATCACATTGAAATTCAATTTATCAGGTATCTGTTTTATACTTCTGATGGAAAATACTTGATTTTCATTGCCGAATATGTTGGCCGTTACCATCAATCTTCAAGTACTTGTATGAAAATATTTATAATTTGCTACCTATATGAATTGCAAAGAAACATTTTTACATGGTGCATCAAAATCTATCTTAATAGTTTTAAACCCCAAAAGTAGCTATTAATGTTTTAGCCATGTCAACACCTTGAGTAACATAGGCAAGGGAAATGATCTTGGCCAATGGTTCACTAAAACTCTGCAAAGTGATGTACTTGTCAGGTTCCACACATCCAATAAGCAAAGGATATGAACAACAGTTTCCAAATTAAATTATCTCTAAGAACTTGATTTAAAAAATTAAAAAATATTAAGTAATTGGCGTGAAATAATTCACTCCTGTGAATTGTACAAATACTTTTAAAAATTCAAATGGTTATGAATAAATAATAGCTTTTTATTCAAAAAGAGGAAATCCAAAATAAATATTGAAGGGTCAACGCAATTGGTGTTAAAAAATCTCTATATCTTGAGATCATAACATGAAACTCAATCATGCAGAAAGAAGCGGTTGAAATAAAAAGAAGCTGAAGAAACATTCCGTACAGCCAGAAAATAGAATAAAAGTAAAAATTTAAAGAAAAAGTAGAATGGTCACTGGTCAGTAATAAAAGGCCAAAGTAACTGGCCTGAGGGCAATCATTCATTTATATTTACTAGCTGGACCAGTGGAAATTCCACGGATGTTCACAACTAAGATATCATTATTACTCTCACATATATATTTCTGCAATTAAAGTATATAATTTTGTTAAAGTAATTTATTACCTATGCAATATATCTATATTAAGTATAACATGCAATGGCAAATAAAACTAATATATCTGTTATTATTATTGATTACTTTTGCTATCTGTCTATATTCCTTATAGTCAGTTATAGTGAAGGTTAAGTCCTTTTTGCTTCCATTCAAGCATAAACACCCTCTTCCATTCTTACCATTGTTGATTACGTTGCAAAATTGGGTGGGGAGGGAGAAGAAAAAGGATGAAAGATATGATGAGAATGAATAATAAACAGAAGGGTAATGGTCGTACATACAAACAAGTAGACTAATAGTGTATTTTTGAAAGTATAAATAACCAGGGTTGGTGAGAAAGGGAACTGAACTAGATTTTTATATTTATGAGAGGAACAACAATTCAAATTTCTTTGTTGAACTGATTAGTAAATCTATATTTTCAAAATGACTTAAAATTCTTAACAGTATTAGTAATCAATGTTTTAAGGGGGAAAAAACAACATACAAATGTGGTGCAAATAACTATAAAAATTGTCCAAAGCAAAAAGTCACATGATCTAAATCACCTACCTCACAAGTTAATAAGAGAAGCATTTTTTATTATGTTGCATAAAAGAGATTGTTTATTGTAAATCAAATACTGTTTTACTCTTTTATAATTTTGAATAAATCTAACAACTGGTAAACTGGTAAGAGCATGTTCCTCGTTCCATATTACCGGTTTACCAGTACAAATTTACGGCATACAATCACAGTGGTACTGGTAAACCGTTAAGAGCATGTAGCTCAATTTTAGAGTCTGTAAAATAGCTTGAAACATAGTATTAGTGTATTACTGCTCCATAACCTTAGGAATAGGATAAATCTAATGGCTGCACACTTTGTTTACATATTTCTGCAAATAATTCAAAACATTTTTGTGTCCTAGTGGAGATGGATTGAGATGCCGATCACCCCAACTGTTCAGGAGTGAAAAGAAGGCAGGTAAGATTCATGAGCACTGGAGAAGTGTTATTTTAAGTGCTTGAATCTGATGATAATGTAATGGTTTATGATTAAGACTATCCTGAGAGTGAGCAATTTTGTACTAGCCATTTACTACTCTTCGCTGCTGATTTGTTCTGTTACACAAGCAGTTCTGAAATTTACTCAAAATGTTCAGGGATAGTGAGTGTATTGGCAAGTGGTCAGGGTTCAACTGATTAATGGTTAATAAATAAAGTTTCAAATGAGAATATTATATACTTGGTAATTTAATAAAAGATCTGTTTATTTAATTTAATTTAAGCTTTACTCAGAGAACTAGATCACATGCAAACTGATACATTATGGTTGGAATTATGTCTAACTAGTCATGCTTTAACAGGAAAGTCATTCATAGCTTGATTGTTTTTTAAATTCCCAAGCATGCATTATCATCTGATGAACTACACAATAGTCTGCTATTACATCAAAGATAACCACTGTCGAGTCAAGATGTAACATGATTTACTATTTATTATCTACACAAAAATGATTACACATTCCTGTACACATTAAGCACATGTCAAGATCATGTTGCTGTCTGCTTTTAGAATGGATGCAGAAATAATTCTGTTAGAAATAATATGCAAAAAAACATCTTTATAGTGTAATGATCTGCTGAGTATGCTAATAGCATTAACATTTCTTCCTCTCAGTATTCAATATCTACCTTTCATTTCTATAAATACTTGTGTCTGATACACTTATGTGGGTAAATCAATAAGTCTCTAACCTAATGATGAAAAAAGCATTTATTTTACAAATATTTTTCAACATAATATCCTTCCTTGTCAATGCACTTAAATCAGTGGTGAATCTTAATCACATAGATCAAACATTATACAATGAAAATTCCAGATTGAAATTCAGCTAATAACTACGAGCCAGGCTGGTAAGAGCATGTTCCTCGTCCCATATTACTGGTTTACCAGTACAAATTACTGGCGTGCATTCACAGTAGTACTGGTAAACCGGTAAGAGCATGTAGTTCAATTTTAGAGTTCGTAAAACAGCTTATTGATCCACCCTTGTATATGGTCTTTCAATGGCAGTATAAGGTAGGCAATCCATGGCAAACAATAAAATTATAGTTTTAGATAAGAAAATCTCATTTTGAAAGGAAAAACAGCAACATGTTTTTTTCCCTTTAGATCAACAGCAAACTAAAAACTGCCAAAGAAGAATATCGAACCAACAATTAGATATCACTCACCAAAAAATAAAAGGATTAAAATAAAACACTCAACTTTAAATTGGCCATATTATTATTTATCCAATGAATATGATTATATTCGCATATTTGCCTTAGTATACTACCTACCCAAAACAAATATGGATCCACAATGATTTATAACTTCTTATAATAGTTTAATATACAAGTCAGAAGTTGGAAATATAATATTTTTTTAAAATCAAAGAAATAATATTTTCATTGATGAATGTAGCAAATAAGATTGCCCAATTGCTGCTTTAAACAAATACTGACAAGCTACCACACAACCGTATCCCATGTGATTTTCAATGGGGAAAAATATGATGGCTTTAGCAATAAAGATCTCACTGTCATCTTTAAAAGTAAAAACAAAAGAAATGTCATTATTAGTTATTTATTCAATTGCAAATTAAACTTCATAAATTCAGAACTTTGGGAATTTAAAAATCAATCTTAGAACATCCAATAGTTTCCTCCCCAGTCAATCATAGCTGCAAAAGAATCAATAAAACACCAGGAATTAGAAAGAAAGGAGAAAAAAAAAATCAAGTCACATGCTAACACAAATCATGCTAAAGAATTTAATCAACACGTGTAAGAAATAAAGCAAATTGTTTAGTAATTCAAACATCAGAATAAGCTTATGAAATACCAATGCTGAGAAAGCAAAACTCATAACCTTTAATAAAATGAGGTTAGTTCAAAACCAGGGCTTTTGGAGATCTTTAGCATAGGATAATATGTAATCACTAGTAGTCAATAACAGATTACTAATGCAATAGGCCCCTAAATCCAGAAAATGTTTTCCAAGATTTTCCATTTTTATTTTACTTTTATATTTCAAAATTTTAATCCCAATTTTATCCTTCCACTATCTCAGCCAAGAAAGTCAAGTTTTTGCCACCATCTGTGACCCACACAATGCCTAAAGTAATGTATGACTTTTGAAAGATTTGTTGTTAGTAATCATAAGAGGAAGAGCACTTGATTTCATTGACCAAATGACCTTTTCAATGCCCTCATTTCTATAATGAGAATAACTAAGTCCCAAAATGGAAAGGAATAGTTTAACATTATGAGTTGGTAGAAACCAAGACCCACATAAGTAGATGGTGCTATTAATACAGAGATTAATATTATGGTTTTTATAAAGGTACCTGAAATTCAATATAACAGTCACATTTTCCTGGCCACAAAAGTTTTACATACATTCTCTAAGTCCTCCTCAAATAGCAAAGGTTTTATTTTATTACCCAAAGTAATCATTACAATCCAGTTGGAGGTCAAAAGTTGGCTGGCCAGAACTATGCCATATTCAAGAGAGTAGTAACTTTGAAAAGCAGTAGCAGCAGTTCACTGAAGTATATCACATATTTATAACTACAGAAAAAAGAAATATAATGAGAGTATTTTTGAAGAAACAAAAAAAACCCCCAAAAACTAAACTATTTACACACAAAGCAAAGCGTGTTTATATATAAATGTTTCAGGAGACTGCCACTAGAAATGTCACATGGTGGAGTTTTTTTATACCGTAACTAAGTATGCACTCTATTCAGTACATTACTACTTTTTTTAATGCATGTCTGGTTAAATAAGATGGACATGGAAAACCTTTTCACCTTTTTGGTTAATCTTTCTTGTTTATGCACAAGAGAATGAATGTCCGGATCCAATGTATATAGATATTGTCCAAATGATATGTTAGATTGAGTGATTTTGACTTTCAGCCATTTCAATTTGGACACTATTTGAACAGTGTAAAACAATAACATTACAGTTTTCACGTATAGTCGAAAGCGTGCAATCTAACATATCATTTGGACAATATCTATACACATTGGATCCAGACATTAGTTTTCTTGTGCATAAACAAGAAAGATTAACCAAAAAGGTGAAAAGGTTTTCCTTGTCCGTCATATTTAACCAGACATGCATTAATGAAGGATTACTGCCTAAATACATTTTTTAAGCATATAAATTCAATATTTGATATTGCTTCACTTTTTCAAATTTCCTCCTGTTTGAAATATTTGCAGGACAAACATGTCCAGATACAAATCCTTTGGTTGTTGAAAATTTCAAAGTACATGACTAACCACTAAGAGAAAGCTTTTGAACCCAAGTTTATAAGTTAAAAACAAGAAAAACAAATCTCAAAAACAAGAGAGGTAGCAACTAAACCTGGTCTTAAAAGAGATGTGATTCTTTTTATTTAGCAAGATATATTGTAAAATTCAAATACTAAATGTCTCAAAAAGAAAAAAGATCTTCAAGTAAAGAAATTCTATAGGCTTTAGAAATCAGTCAATTTACATTATCCCTTAACTGCAATTTACTTGTAGTTTTCCTGATTGCTCTTATTTCAAAACATTATGACAAAGGTTCAAAATTAAAAGATGATAGAAAAATGAGAAAGAAAATTAAAATGTACATCAATTTAATACAATGGCTTTTATTAATCAAAACAAGTTTAAACTTACAGTCTCTATTTTCATCAAATAAGAACAGATAGCTTACTATTTTCCAGTTACTATAATTTTTTCAATACATAGTCACACAAATATCAGACATATGAAATAGAATTTTATGTCTTAAAATAATATATATCTGTGATTACCATATTGAAACAATTTACTTATAAAGGCTTGTTTTCAAGTTTTCTAATTTTGAAAATTATTTTAACAACCTGATTTTAGAAAGAAAGAATTTTAAAAAAATATATATTTTCATTTCAGCAAATTAGTAGTATTTTAATTACATATTAGGAATTAGATTTTTAAAAAAGAATGTAAAATACCGAGTTGAACAAAATTGTCATCAAATTGAAAATTAGAAAAAACTTTCAAAAGAAAAAGCAAAAACAAAAGCAAGGGTTAAAGTCATTGCCAAGAAGATTAAAGAAAATGAACAAAGATTACCATATATGCCGGATTATAAGATGAATGGTTTACAAGAGTATTTGGAGTACTACCAAGCACTGAAAGTCATCCAAACTTCATAACTGTCTATATTGAGCTTCAGATGCAGTGTAATATTTGCATAGATTTTCTTTTTTTAAAATTAAATGGCTTTCTTATATACTGGCATATATGGTAGTTTTAAAAAACAAAAGCTATTAATGAAGACCCTCATGCAAAAGACAAGCACCTGAGAAGATAGAGTTTTTAAAAAAAATAAGGTTTTAAAGACATGACTGCGGTAAGAATTTGAGATTAGAGGATTAAATAAAAGAAAAAATTGTTTTAAGTCTATTGTTTTGGCACTCAAGAAAAATTTCATCAAGTTAAAATTATCAAAAGTAAATTATAACATTGAAATTTGTTTTAATTTTAAAAAAAACTTATTCTGGTTTTAAATGGCATATTCTTGGATTATCTTCAGGTGACAGAAGTATTTATCTGGTAAAGATATGTGATAAAAAAACTCGGCACACAGTAAACATTGACCAACTGTATACTAACTAGCATAGTATCCATCAAAAATGACAGGATTATTTACATATAAATCAGCACTTCTGCCTAGATCAGAGTCACTCCCTGGCTTCTGCCTAGGAGCAGTGTGTAGTATCTGTGTGCTCATTGAAATGTGTTACAAACAAAAATATAATAATATATAAATAAATATGGATATAGTAAATTTCATTTTATATATGTGGATTGTTCCAAAAAGAAGTGTTCAGGAAACAAAACAATGTCATAGTTAATCATTCTCACAGCACCATTACAAACTGAGAGATTGAAAAAGTGTATAAATTGAACGTTAACAAAAAATATTTTTTACATGCAAATATCCCAATCAATGTAATGCAAATATATGATTCTATAGCACATCAACATCTATGTGGGTTATACTGAACCACCTATCATTTCCATTTATCTAAGAATGGATCTTTTTGCCTTATAATTAGAACACACACACACATACAAATATCAAAGTAAGTGAATGTGATGGTGAATAATATTAAATCACTGCCACCATCAGAGATAGAATTCAAAAACATTCTATCCAAGGGATTGGGGATCAAGCCTATGTGAATATAAAGTATTCAAAACTGTTGTTAATGTGTATGTCATGCAATCATTTTGAAGGGATTTTTCGATTTTGAATAGAACATAGCTATTCATCATCATCATCATCATCAACCTTTTAACGTCCATCGTTGGATTTAGACCTTACCAAGATTCGCCAGACCTCTCGATCATTGGCATTGTGGCGCCAATACTCCTTGAACCTGTCTAAATCGTCATGCCATCTTATATTTTGCCGGCCACAATTTCTGAGGTTGCTGGTGATCCATGTTGTGAGTCATGATGTCCAGCGGTTGTCAGACATTCTTGACCAGCCTACTGCTATTTGTGCTTTCTAATGGTTTCTATGATATCTCTGACCCCTGTTTGCTCTATAATATAATGTGTTGTCTTGAGCATGATCCTTTCCTGTGCACGTTGCATGGTTCTTAGTTTGAGAGCCAATCTTTTGGTTAAGTTCCACGTTTCAGCTCCATAGGTGACAATCGGGAGAACGCATTGGTTTTTGAAAATTATGAGATTTTTCTCCTTTTTTCCACAGCTTCAAATAAGTGGTTAAAAATGTCCTTTTTTGTATTTTACTCGAATTAGTGTTTCATTTTACATTAGCAATGTTCAAATTTATATATATTTAAAAACTAATGTCTTCAAAATACAACAGATTTGTATTTTTTTGTAATTTTCAATCCAGATTTTATTTTCACTGTACACAGAAAATTCTTGATTCAAAATTATCAAGTCTCTTATTCTGAAAATGGCTCAAATATGTAAATCCTAAAATATGATAATGAAAATTATTAACTCTGTACATATCTCCCTATTGAAGTTATACATTCTCATACTTATTTTCATATTTGCTACAAATTATGACCATGCTGTCACCTGATGACAATTTAAGAATATGTTTATTATTTTTAAAAAAAAAATAATAATCAGGATGTATGCCAAGGAATTTTTAATTTTTTTTTTTTTTTTTTTAAATATATAGAATTTTTTCTTTTATAAAAAGAAATAACATATCAGAGGATTACAAACATGATTCAAATACAATGCTTATTAATTTAAAATAAAGGTATACATATTGCAACAATGTTAAAAATTAAATAACTATGCAGATAACGAACCTAAAAGATACTGGATTCTCAGCATTACTGTGGTTGAGTGCATGTCTATGAAAAAAAAAAAGTCAATCGTTGTTATAGCCAACAAAAAGAAATGAAGAGAATGTTTAAAAGCGTTGAAAAGTAAGAATAAATGTTGTCAGTCAAAGGCTTACAGGCAAATGAGAATAAATGCTCGAAGCACACTCAAAAATAAATTCAAAGCAAGGACTGAAACAATTCATGGACTTCTTTCTGAATTTGCCCAAATTAACTCGGGTTTTAAAGCAAAACAATATATCCTAATATGTCCAAGATTAATCCTCTTTAACTGCACTGATAAAATTTGATGAAGACTTCTTATTTGCAATGATACTTTCCTCCACTAAATGATATATAATGAATTGTTCTTTCGACACACAAACTGAAGGCAACAGATTTTTTTTTTTATGAGATAAAAGTAAAATCCAGCATATGTCAAGACACTACAAATTTATGATTCTTTTTTACTGAACCTGAGTCAATAGGCAAATTTGCAGAAGGAAATTGTTTGTATTAAAATTAACACAAAATTAGAAAAATTACGGCAGCTTTATTTATTTCTATAAAAATTAATAGCATAATGTGTTCCGAATTTACCTGCTTATTTAAAACTTCTTACCAAGTTCCAAGAAATATGAGTTACTAAAGACATTGTCATATAAAAAAATTATAATTTATGTAATTAAATAAAAGTACTAGCATAGTACTCATTAAAATTGATGGATTATGGTTATGTATGGATAAATTATGAATTGGTACAACACTCTACTGACCTCCATTTCCCTCCATTTGGCCATGCGCAGCACTACCTACTGAATGTAAACAAAAGCGGTGACAGGCAAGGCAGGAAAGCGAGTAAAGTTGTAATCAGCAGCAGCCATTCAAGCTGTGCCTGCTGCTTGCTTGGTAGGTTGCTAACTTGTAACTTAATTTCTCCCAATATTCAAGCAGGTTGGCCTATCGGATATGCTACTTGCTTGTCTACCTCCAGGTCAGATGTTCAAATCAAGGAAAGGGCTTTTATATAATAAGATAATTCCAAACGGTTTTGAGTTTTAAATAACTTTGAATTCCCTGAATGCAAAGTTTGTTTTTTTTCTGTTCTTTCAAAAATATTTTTTTAGAATCCTTCAGATTAAATAAGATGAATTTAAAATGATTTTAAAGCCTAAGATCTGTAAGTTTCTTTTTCTTAAATTCACATATAATGCAATGGTTTCCAAACTTTTCTTCAAAGATGGTTTATTTTAATTTTTCTCCCAGTATTCGGAGGGTATTCATTTAATAATACCATTTAAAAGTGACTGGTCTTCAAGTTCAGGAACCTGTGATGTAAAGTGTCAATAAAGACTAAGTTAAAATCTAGAAAGAAATATTTAATGTCATTTATAAGTAGAAAAGCAGAGGCTTTGTTTCTAATCTTACCGAAGAGAGTGAAAAGGACGATGACTGGAAAAAAAATAATTAAATTTCATTTTTAATACCAAGACTCCTTATACAAAAATATAACATTAAAAAAAATTAAGAAATAAGATTTCAAGTAATTAAAATTGGAAAAATTAAAAAGAATTTCATTTACCCATTTTTTTTTAAATGATCACAGTGCAGACATTAAAAATGTCCAATGACAATTAGAATAAACATTATTTCTTGTGACTAATATTCTTTAATTTTGGTATTTAAGATACAAAACAACAGATTGCAAGTTACTGAGCTACAGTATATTGTCTATAAACAGGTATAAAATATCCCAATAAAAAATATAAGAAAAATAACAGGCAGCAAAAGTACAAAATCAATCGTTTTGTCAATAATACAGAGATATAAAATAGGGAGAGGATTTTCTAAAATATTGATACCTGCATATGTCAAATAGTATCTAGTATTATTTATTATTTTACTGAATACCAAGTGAAAAGGCACATTTTTTAGTACAGCCATTCTCAACAGTTTTTGGGACATGGCCCCCTGACGAGCTGTTCTCAGATTTCATGGCCTCTTGTCAAACAGGGATACAACATAAACAGATAGACAGAAACTCATTACTATTTCAGTCTATGGTCCCCATCAAATGAGCTGGGTGGGGTCTCTTTGGTTGGTGAAAGTAGCTTTCCCTGCTCTATTGCAAAAATTAGCTATAGAAATCCTAGACTCATCTTACAAAGAAAACTACTTTGTCCAAGCCAGAAATTGTTTTTTCATTGGCCTATCTTGTGATATCCACACATTCTTAAAAACTTTCATTTTTGTATTGTCTCTGACTATATTATACTAAGAATAGAGAAAAGATAAATAACTTTCCTCTTTGTCTTATCTCTACATTAGACTTTATTCAGTGACCACTAAAAATCCAGATTATCTACATGATGTTCAGTAATTCAGTTTCTTTTAGGTCTATTTGTGAGTGATAGTCAGTGATAGTCATTTGATTCTTCTATGTGCAGATGGTCACATCAAATATTCAAGGGATTCAATCAGTTCTGTACAGAGTAATTCATGTGATTTGCATTTTGAAAGCATACCTACATATCTAGATTTTAATTCAGATATTTGCAATGTTCCTTAACTTATTATTACTCTTGTTATAAAATAGATGTGAATTTAAAATTGGTTATTATTGATAAATACTTAACTTTTGGTTTGATATATGATTTTCTATTGAAATGTTTCAAGCAGTGATACCTTCAGTGAACATCAGGTATAATAATGACTGAATAACAGGTTATAAGAATGGCAGCCAATTTCAATTGTGAAAGAGAAAAATAAAATAAGAAAAAGTATGACAAAAGAAACTAAAAAGCTGTGTGGCACACTGACTCCTAAATATCGGTCATTTTTACCCTTTTTCTTAAGATTTTTCTTTGCAGATTTTCAGTCTTGCATACCAACATCAGTTATTTAGGGTTTTTAAGTAGATTATCAAAGTC
>VCCN01007085.1:17800955-17815749 GCA_006491835.1 Architeuthis dux | reverse complement strand
CACTTTTGGAAAAATCATAAAAACAAAAAGTTTTTTTTTTAAAATCGAGCATATGTTTACATAGAGTTCCTTACGGGTCAATTTCTATTTTCCGGCATTTTATGTGGTCCGGCAATGGCCAGGTCCCAACGCTGCTGGATTAAAGAGGTACATCTGTATTAACAAAATTGTATTAACAAATATGCTGTTAATTTCAAACAACCTTAACAAACAAATGTATTTTTTATAGTCCTTTCAATATACAGGAATGGACTTAAAAATATTATTTAGAATTTCCCAGACACTTCATGGCACCAAGAAAGTCCATCAAACAATGAATCTAATAAGCTTTCATGTTGAACAGATTTGGGATTATATAAAACTGAAAGAAAGGTTATGGTAAAGTTGAAAGAGTTGTGATCAGTCAAGAAAATGTTTACTAGGTTTCTAGGTGAAATAAGAAATATTCCAGCAAACACTACAATGTCAAATATTAAATCCGTGCTGGACAGATTCCTACAAACCATCTGGGATGAGCGAATACTTCCGAGATACAATACAGAGGCAGCGTCCAACTCTATGATTTATCAGAGCAGAACATAGGACAGTCACACCGTGATGATCAGCAAAAATTAACCCCTCTGGAAGTCAAACTACAGAATGACTACAGAAAAAAAAAGGACTCCGATTCAGCAGGCCCGTTTAGCTACATTTCAAACTGGTTTATGCAAACTTTAATGCTCTCTTATTATTTGTAGCACCTAACCTAGTAGATTATCAAGATGCCACACTGGGTCCTTCAATTGCTCGAGCCAATGGGGTTACTTGACAGTGCCCAATTCCTCTTCAAATTTGTGACAAGTTATACTGAGTTACATGATACTAGTAGCAGGGAGAGGTAGATTCAGGCCTTTTCCAAGAGCATTAGTGAGAAGTGAACACAAACTACTCCACCTGGAATTTGAACTCAGTTTGAAGGTTCTATTTTCCATGTTAACTGTTAGGCTACTCCACACCTCCTAGTTTTGAACTAGCCTTAGCTAAAAGAAACTGCTGGTACTGACACAGTTTATCAGACGTTCAAGTACAACTTCTGGATTTATTGTATTTGATGGCATAAAAGTCTTGTCTTATTTCAGCAGGAAATGTTAAGAAAATACGCATCTGAATTCTTCTTATTTATCACCCATTTCTTTTCACTCCTACTCAAGTTCTGGCCAATGTGGCGCTAGATAACAAGGGTTATGTTCATCTATTGAGCCATTTTGGGAGGAAGAAAGGAGGTCTTATGTGCCAACAAATACTGTAGATTAAGTGCCTTATTTCCTTCAGACTGGAGATTACACTGTTTTTACAACTGCAGCAATGCAATAAGAACAAATTCTATCACTTTCAAGCATAATATAATCTCTGCATAGTGACATTGACTTAACATTAATAAAATTGATACAGTGACAAAAAACTACATAAAATATTCCCATAACGTAAAACAGGCTTCAACTAATTCAAACTATTTAATATTATCAAAATCAAAAATCGACCAATTTGAAGTTAACAGCAAAAGTTAAGATTAAACATTTTAAGGTTCATACAAACTTACATTTTAAGTTTCCTAGTCTTTACTGCAACAAAGTAAGCACTCTTTACAAAAATCAAAATTCAGGATTTTTTTTTTTACCTCTAAAGAAAATATGATAATATTTAAAAACTGGCTAAAATTCTTCTATATTAAAACAAAGGTTGGATAAATTTTATGGCAGCAAACAGATTAAGCATTGCAACCATGGTGACAGTATCAGTCAATAGAACCAACAAAGAGAGTAAAACAAATTAAAACAGAAAATGTGAACCACTAGGATCTTTTCAATTCTATATGAATTATTTGTCTATTATGGAGTCAAATGCTGGACACACTATTTTGTCAGGTTGTTGTCTATTTATGAAAAGATGAGTGCTGACCAAAAGACAATATACTCAACCCATTATGATTGACCACAGGGATTAGCAAAAAGCAACACACAGTCTTGTTGGAACAACATACAATCTAGTACAAAGCAACAGTGAAATTTGTGGAGGAAGAGTACATGCATGCGCACATAATTCTTTTTAACTGTGCATCATATTGCATTATCAAAGCCTTATTTGAAACAACCGTATTCAGTCAATTTTAATGCCATAGAAAACAAATATTTTGTTTAAATGCACTCTAAAAAAACATCATTGAGAATTATAACTCTCTCAGAGAAGGCAAAAACCAGAATAGTCTATATGTATGTTATGAGTGAACAACTCTTTCATCCATGCTTAATTTATCAATTATAACAGATTATTGCTCACCGATTTAGCTGGAGAATCGTTTATCTTGTTTTCAATGACTTTGAAAAGACTTCAGTTCTAAATAAGATATTCACAATATGAGCTACTGTTAAAATAAATACTGCACATGTGTTTGTGGTGTATATGCTAGGGTTGCAAATATAATGGGTGACATGCAACAGAGCTTTTGATTGGCTCTTAACATCAGAAATAGTGAAATGCTGTACAGCTTTCACAGGGGAAGGCAGGTAGGAATATTAGGACAAATGAGAGAGGTAAGTCCTTTGGTACCCACCTGCATTACATCTTCTTTCATCAGGTCAACTGCATTAAAATTGTAGCAGTTGTCACAGAGTAGAATCTACAGATAGAAACAAACAGAGCCCAACCCAATAAACTACCAAAAACACTGGCTAATAATAAAAAAGAAATGAGTATATGAATGCATGTAGGTAGAGATCTGTAATTTCATGTACTCCTGCCATACACAAGGGTTTAAGAATATTTAACACACATACATATGCTATCAGTCAATAAAACCAACAACTGTAACTCAAAAAATGTCCACCACCTAAAAATAAATTGAACCATCTATTAAATTAAGAGATAACTGAAACTCAGCAATTTAAAATCATGTACAAGCAAATGTTACAGAGGATCTCTGAAACAAAAGCCGACTTCTTTGCTATACACCATGCCCGTTACAATCACTTATTATATATATATTTATATTAATAAAAATGTTACCAACCTATTATATATATATTTATGTTTCAACCAATAAGTCCTATTGATCATCTTCAAGTGTTACTCTGTACATATATATGCATCTCAAATCCAGCAAGGTTATTTGCAATTAATATTACTGGCTCAATACCAATCTAGATTGAGGAATGATATATATGTATATATTTATTATGGTTAGCTTAGTCTATGAGATCCTCTGTGAACTGGTCTCATGATTAAATACACATGGTTTATATATATATATATACATACACACATGATATTAGGAAAAGACAATGTGGAGATTCAGAATAATTTGCAAGAAACAAACATGTGTGTAGATCAGAGTATGGTGTGTTATGTTTAGAGGGTACTAGTGATTTGTGTGTTGTTATTATCATGTGAAGATGTTAGACTGTTTGAGAATATTTTGGTATAGCCTGTTTGTGTGTGTGTGCATGTGAGTGTATATGGGAATCTTTGTTGCAAGAACATCTCCACATGATATTAACAACACACCAAACCAAAATATTCTCAAACACACACACAGGCTAACATCTTCATATGATAATAACAACACACAAAATCACTACTACCCTCTATACACGACACTACCTACCCCAGCCTAAACACACACACACACACTTTTCCCCAAGACACTCAGGCCATGGAATGTACATACGGTCAACTAAAGTTCTCCGCCAAACTGCTGATAAAAATCTAGCAACACACACACACAACAGAAAGACTTACCACCAAATACAAAAAACACACACTCACTACCCGCCAACCCTCATACAGACAGAATACTTCGGTCCATGCAGACACATCATTTCTCTGACTTCCTTTTGACAACGACTTTAAAGATATTAAATAATTTCTTGCAAATTTTTCTGGGTCTCCACATTGTCTTTTCTTAGTATCATATATATACACACACACACACACACACACAAATAACTGACAGCAAACCCCCTTTTCAAATTATACCATTTTAACATGCAATGCCACTTTTATAGATTAGTAGCAACTGCCTTGCAGCAGGTGCTCATATGTATACACACAGACATGTACAAAATCATAAATCCACTCACATGCATATTATTTAACAACTAATTACTCACTTTTCATAAGTAAGCTCACTGGATCACTCTTAAATGAGAAATTTATATCAGAATATTGCACTATATTTCCCGTAAAAAATGCAATCATCAGATTTCTTTTTGGTAAAAGCATCTCCAAATCTCCAACAAAATACACTTTTAGAAGTTTTGAAAGGTGCTTAACCTAATGCAATTGCTCTATTTTACAGCCTTGAATACCTTTACCTTAGATTTTAATACCTATTAATGACAATGTGTAGATTAGTATTGACACAATAATCAGCATAGTTGCCGTTGGTAGTTAGAATCAAACATACAATTAAATCATAAGAATTAATCTTTACTCCATTTTTTTAAATCATTCTTTTGGATCTTCAAACAATTAAACCATCATCTGCTTTCACTCTTAATTAGAAATACTAAAAAAACAGCCACAAAATATCCAGTCTACTTGTGTGTATGAATCTGTCTTGTACATACATGCGTCCTTAGCAAACCAATTGTCTGCTGATCGCGTCATTAATGGATTATTTCAGGAATTATCTATGAAGGTGCTTCTTAGGTTTAGTACAGACAGTTATTAGATAGATTAGTAGAGAATTTTTTTAACTCTTTAAACTATCTCATAAAAAGGGATTGACAGGTACTGCACTTTGCTCAAGAGTGACCTGGAAGATAATTACAGAACTCATTGGTTAAAACATTTTAAAAAGTTAATAAATAAAATAGATGAAGATCTAAGTTACAGCGTTAAGAAAAGAACGATAATCATTTAAAACTTTTTAAAAATTATATTCAACAAATATATACATTTTTTAAATTTACTTAATATTTTTGAAAAAATATCAAAATTTAACATCATAAAGAAAGAAGTTGTAAATGAAAAATGCCAAATAAAGAAAAATGGATTATTTTAAAATATACAAGTACAAAGCTTTAACAAATACTTAAACTCATGGCTTTCATCAACCACAATAAAAATACTGGGATGATTTTAATGAAATGAACAACATAAAAAAAATAATCAAAACTTATATTTCACTAAATAGATTTTTTTCAACATCTAAAAATTGTATATATTTTTTTCTGCACATGTTAATTAAAAAAAGTTACTTGTTCACATCCCCAAATGATATGAAATGTGACAGCATCTTTTTTACGATGGGCAATTCCAAAATGCAGACATCAAGAAATGCTCTAACCCTACCCTTTAGGTGTGTTGTTAATCAGATTGACATATACAAAAGTTTTGTAGGCATTATGTAAATGTGATGTATTCCAGTGTATATTTAAGAACAGGTGCAAGATCTTACTCAATACAGTAAATGAAAGATTGGAAAGTGCAGAATTTAATTCCTAATGGAATTCTGCAGTAAAAATAAAAAATAATTTATTGGACAACAAAAAGAGAAACAAATAATTGAAACTTCTAGGAACACAAAAATAGAGAGGATAAGAACAATGTTTACCTACTACAGTCTACAAAAGAACTATGGGTCATCTTTTGCTATGAATTAAGATTCATACTTAAAATAAGTGCAACCGTAATCTTTTTGCTTTTTACATACTCGCAAAATTTAATTACGACCATGTAGATCATGAACCGATTATAAATTGAGAGCTACTTTCAAGTATGAATGTCAATTTACATGACCTTTTACATCTAGATTGGAGTTGATATGATTGATTGGAGTTGTTTGGGAGCAAAACTTGTTATTTTTATCATTGTAATCCCTTGGCCGCAACAAGGTAAATACTATTCCATGTCTTACTACTGGCTTCTTGGAATGACTGGTGCTCTTGAAAGGAACCCTCACTACAGCAGGATTTTATTATTTTCAACTCTGATAGATAACTTCAAAGTATTAGAATGATAATTATGATAAACAGTATTATTCTTTTTAAATTATCTATGTCAGAGACCATTAAAAAAAGATTTTCCCATTTAAGGATAGAAAATGTATTGCCAACAAAATCTTTCAATCAACCAGCTTATAATTGATGGCTAACAATTCAGTTTGTTCTTACTGTCTAGCCTAGTAGGAAGGCTGAAGAGTAAAATAGGCTCATTTAGTGTGACTCAAAACTTGCAAAGCAAGAGGCCTGAGGTACTTCTAGTGTAAACATATGCAAAAGCATTAGTGCTTGTTCAAGCAGAACAAAGATTCTTGACATAGTTTGAAGTCAGTCACCTTAGTAATTTTTAATGTCCACACAAGATAGAAGGATGGGGTCTAATAAATTACATTATCAGTTACTTTATAAGAATAGATACTTTTACTTTACATGCCCTTCAGTAACCAAGAATTTCTATAATCATAGTGTAATGGTTAGCAAGCAATATTTAACTGACAAGTCTTGTTTTGTTGTCAGCCACAAACCTGCAGATAAGATAGCAGGATATTTTCTAATCAACATCTGTCCAAATATTTAAACAAAGGTTGCTACAAAAGCCTTTATGAATGCATACTTTTGCCATCAACTTCCAGATATTCATATCAAATGTGATATGCAATATCTCAGCCTGTTGCTCTGCCACCATCACACAATTCCATTTTGAATATAAGATATATTGAAGATAGAGAAATGATGTCTATCTTCAATATATAGTTCATAAATATTATATTATATTGAAGCCACCAACAGCCTTTAATCAGGAAAGAACAGTCAAAATTACACTATCTGATTGTCCTATGGGAAAATGACCTAGTGGATATAAGCATTGGTTAAGTGCTTGCAGTTTACCTGGTGGTCGTGAGTTCAATCCCTGGGTCAGGTAAAGAAATCCACATACTCTGGTTCAGAACCGGCATCACAAGGAGGAATTAACAAAGAAGAATTGACATTAGCATGGACAGTGGAATGAAGAAATTGAATTGACTAAAGGGTTCGGTTTGTAATTCCAAGAATGTTACTAAATACGATAGGCACCTGAAGAAGGCCAAAGGGTACAATGGCCAAAACGTGACTATAAGAACCAAGATGAGGACACCAGTCTGAATAGTCAGTGTATAATAAAGATAACAGACATTTGACCACAAGTAATTGAACAACACTTCTGTAATATATCCAAGAACAGTATTATTAACGTTAAGCATAAGACAGCTGCTACACAATTATAAGACTCCTTTAAATACCTTGATGATTGACAAGTAATACTAGTAGCAGATCACTGTAGATGATGAAGTAATACATTGACAATAATCAATCAATGTTTAGGGCATTCAGTTTTCACTTGATTATAAATATAATAATTATGTTGAACACTACAGAAAGTCTTTTTCAGTTATCCTTTGAAAACAGTTTTCTAAATAAAATTCTGTGCATTTAGACAAAGTTTAAGTCTTTGATGAATAACAACAAAATCAATTTGTAAGGCCTCAGGTACCTAAAGAAGAATAGAGAACATTTGTGACTCCTTGACTCACTACTTGTTAAACAATGTTAACCTTTTACAGCTTCAATTTACAGATCTAGTAGACCAGGTCTTAATTCTTGAAATCAAAATTATGAATTGTTCAAGAAAACTATGATCTAGATTATTCAGGGATGTGGACTGTGATAGAACTTTAATTTGTGGAAACTCTAGAAATTTTAAGAGTAGATCACATAAGACCAGTCAAAATTCTGAATGCAATACAGTTGAATTTCAGAGTATGTAAATAAACAGAATAAAGTCAAAGAGGTTTATTCATTACTGAATGATTCTTTTGGACTAGCATCCTTATCCTTGTTTTTATCACAACATTTTTGCCACTATACCTTTGATTCAGTTATTTTTCAGGGAATTTTTTTTACCAGAACCCAACCTTTCATCCAAGTGGGTATATTTTTTTTAACTCTTGCTTTCTTTCCTTAAAGATTTTCCAACTTATAACTGCCAATTTTTTACTCTTTATGATGCCACAGAATTCCTCATACTACCTAACCCAGAGATTGAACTGATGACTTTCAAAGAATAGGATGATAGAATTGTTCATTAGCTTGCTAAATGATGATTCACAATAGCAATATTTTTTAAGGTCTCAAAACTTGAGGAGGGAGGAACTGATTTTGGTATGAGGGCACACCTTCCCATACAAATATTTTATTGAGCATGTTTCTCCCTGATAAAACTGGTAAAATACTTGCAATAAAAAAAAACAAAAAAAAAACAAAAATCCTTACTGAACACACTTAAAAAAAACCAACTAGTTTTCTTTATTTTGTTGCTGTTTATCACTTCTCTTTGCTGATCCATCCTTCCAACATTGAACTCCAGGAATTTGGATGATTCAAACTCAGGGTTTTCAGCCGTAGTCTTTCTATCATCTTTCTTATGACTTTTCCTGCTTTATTAATGATTATAACAGCTTTGGTCTAACATATCATTTCCCATGATATGGGAGGTTTTGTCTCATCTGAAGCTACTTTTTCTTCTTCAAATTTTACAACACAGTGGAAAATATATTTTTCAATATTTCTTCTTGCACAACACAAATAGAAAAAAGATGATTTACGCAAAAAGTAAATTAAAAGTAAAGAGTTATTCATTACTTCTGATCTGTACTTAATACTCGCTGTCGTAGATCAATGGCCAGAGTTAAGTTGTGAAGAAAGAAATGGTTAAGATTCGTTTAAAAGCCGAAAAAAGTAGAAAAAGAATTTATTGCCAAAGAAATCTTTTGTACCTTCAATCAATAAGTTACCTTTGGAAAAGTGTCATATTTGGGGGAAGAAACTTTTTTTTGTTCCTGTTGTTGCTGGGGGGAGGGGGATATTTACATTATAAATATAATACTGAAAAGGACCCTTACTTTCTGTCCATCATACAAAACTATGGCTTTGAAGTATTTCATTTACTTCCATTGTAAAGAAATGTTGGATTTTTAATTATATTCAGATGAATTTTATTGGTCTGGAAAAATGATTTCGGACGATCATACTACAGATGGAAACAAAGCGTACAGGTCAGCATTATAGTTACATCGTAAACAGATCCCCCCTAAAACAAAAACAAACTTTTTTTTCAAGGTGCTATTGATCGAGAGCACAAAAAAAAACAAAAAAAAACATGGTTTTCGGGTTTTACTGGTAGAACAAATCATAAAAAAACAACTAAAAGATAAAGATGACGGTAAATAGTAGTCAAATATTAATAATAATGGTTTATAATACTTTATCTAAAAAAAAAAAAATAATAATAAAATACAGATGGTATTTAACATACGATAGGGTTAGGGACCAAAAGGTATAAAAATCATAATTCAAATGCATTGTAGATTTCCTTGTAGCATGAAATAGATTACATTAATAGATTAAGAAGAAAAAAATATGATCTTAACTTTGTAAGTTGAACAATCGTAAGTCGGGGACTACCTACTTTTTACTAAAAAAAAACAAAATGACCTGATTTTTATTTAGCCTGCTTATTTCAATTAGAAAATGGAAGGAGAGGGGTGCAAGGCTTTCACAGTGAAACATAAATAGTACTTTTACTCTTCTCTTTTATAGAAGTCTAATTTCTGTCAATGTATGACGGAAAACGCACAAACTTATATAAAAAATTAATCTTTTTGTAGGAAATCTTAGTACCAATCATAAGAATAATGGCTGGAGAAAAATCTGACATAAAAATTATTTGTTTTGAATGTTTAGGGCCAGAGAAATGACCTCTGGTGATCTTGATTAGGTCGACGGGCCTTGTAGTTTTAACGTGAAAGAGGCAGGGACAAACAAACAAAAGACTCAAATATTAGTATAGATATATAGACACACTAAGGAAAGTGATGTAATGAGCCCATGAAAAACACATTAAAATACTAAAGGGCAATCAGTATTGTTGATAATTGAAGAAGTCTCCCTCTCAGAGAACTTTAGAACTATAGGATCACTTACCCATACTATGGATAGATAACTATCAGCATTGTGATAAACCTATTTGTTATTTATAATCCATCTCTTTTTTTCTTCTGGAAAAACTTAACATTAAATCTTTATAAACCTGGAGAAAACAAATCTGTACGTATGTTCACATTTTCTGTAACTAAATTGTATAAGAGACAACAGAAATAGAAATGTATATGACCGATGAAGCACAAGCTGTGCAGAAACCAAGCAAGAAAACTTTCATTTGTTCCAAATAATTTTAGCAGGAAACAAAACCAGCCTTGAATTAACCAAATTTAAGTTCAGGTCTACACTTTAAGATAGAAATCAAAACATAAAATCATTACATATTTGTATTGGGCGGATTTACAGCTAGTTCCCGCAGAAGGCCTAAATGGGGCATACCGATATTTAATCTGGAAGTAAGAAATTATCTACTTAAACAGTTAAATTTATTTATTGTTTTGTTTATTTGAAATTTGTTTTCTTTTTCACATAAACTCTATTCAACTTCATTAAAAAATAAATTATCTCATTTAGGGCAGGCTATCAGCAGCCTAGCTCCTGATACTCTGAGAGAAGAAACAGTAGAGGATGTTTTTGGTTTTTTTTTGTTACTCTACTACTACTGCTGCAAAGTTTTTTTTCCTTTTTAGGCTTCTGTACTTTAAAATTATGGACATTAGTTTTTGGCAGGACCAAAAAAATCCCTTTTTTGCTTCCAGATTCATGGAACTCCTTGGAAATATAGTTTTAAACCTGTCCCAGTGAAATGTCTAAAGCATAGAACCGTTTTCTGGGAGAAAAATTGCTTCAACCACTTACAGCAAGTTTCTATCACTATAAGATGGGTCAATTTTTAATCGAAACCATCCATGAAGCCACAACCAATCAGAATAATTGCCATACTTAATTATCATTCCTTTTTATATTTTTACCTGAATGTGTAATAAAAATATTGACAACTTGTTACTTCCATTTTCAGACATGCTATCAGGCCAATTCACATAAGAAAAAGAACTAGAAAGACATGCAGAGAGACAGTAAATTGGACATGGAACTAAAAAATATGAAGTTGATGTGGACTAAGTGTTTAGTAAGTGGTTTACCTTGGAGCTGTCAACAAGGATGTGTATCCGGAATAAAATCACATCATTGACAACAACATCTTCGTTGCGATAAAGAATTTGAAAGGTCTTGCTCACTGCTACGCCATTCATGATGCTGGCTGGGAGAACGAGGGGATTTTCTGAAAAACAAAAGCATTATACAAACTTATGTATATGTGTGTGTATGTGAGTGATATAAACAAAAGAAATTAATCTTTGGATTATATTTGATCTTGGAAACTTAAAATTTTAAATACATTTTTATTCTGGGAAAACTTGTCAGTGCATTAATTTGATAATATTTTGGATATGTTTTGAGAGCATTATTTTCCCAAGTGATAAAGATATTTAGAAATGAAAAAAAAAAAAACTTGACTGCTGAAACTACTGACATCTTTTGAAGAGTTACACAGGCTTAATGAATATTTCAAAATCTTACATTTTCCAACAAAAAAACATGAGCTCAGAGTGTTCTTATCCATATTGTAAATGAGTCTCTTGTCTAATTTTCAAATATTGCTACACATCTTCCGCTATTATATTTTAAATACTTGTTTTCAACATTCCTAAAAATCTTAATGCTGCCAAAAGGCTTTTGAATAATAGGTAATACTTAATTTGGGAGGATTTCCATTCAAAACAGAAATAAGTTTTCATTTCATCCATTATCATTTTTCCAATATTTTCATTTTCTTTCACTGCAAGTTTTTCTTTTATTCATAAAAATATTTATTGCTATTTTTGTGTACATTTCCAGTAACCAATATCTATTTTGACTGTTCAGCATTTTTATGAAGTAGAAAAATATAATAAAATGACTGGAGATAAATTTTCAAGATCTCATTTAAAAAAATCTTCAATATTAACTAGTAATAAAATAAAAATCCTTTACTCCAACAAATATCCATACTAGCAATATTGCTTGATAAAACTAAAAAATGAAGTGTAATTAACAGTAAATCTAGGAAATAAATACCCTACTTAAGTTTTTAAATAGTTTATAGACAATTTTTTCTTTAAATAAAAAGAATGGTGGACCCTTAAAAGTTGAAAAGTTTATTAAAATATAATACAGTTTTTAAAGTTGTTTTTTTTCAAGAGAAAGGTATAAAGAAAGTAATTTTGAACTGAAAAAGAATGAAACGTTACAAATATTTTTAAATAAAACAAATTTTGTTAAGAACTACGAATTTTAAAACTATGATTATGTTAAAACCTGTCATCTGATGCAGCGTTGACAATTTTTTGTAAGAGTCCATGATCTTTCTTTAAGAGAGTTAAAGTATTTTTTTTAAAAATACTATTTTATTACTATTTTCATCTTTTACTACCAGAAACATTGTTTTGCTACTAGTGTCTAAAGTCTATAAAATAAGTGATATGGAAGTGAAATTAATCAGGGATTAACAGGATTAACATTATGGAAACTATTTTTTCAAACAGTTTCCATTAGAGCCTGAAATGCAGCATAATCATTATGCTGTCAAGTCTAGAAACTGAAGGTTCCTGGCTCAAAATCTGTCAAGGTATGTTAAACTATTCTTTAAGGACATTACACAGCAAATTAAGACTTGTGTTAACAGAAGGATAATAAGTTTTAACAATTTTATTGTTAACACAAATGTTCTTTTGTTATCTTGTAAAAACCTAGAGACAAGATATATTCTTACTCAGTACAATACTTAGAATTAGAAGACACCAAATTCAAAACCCATCAACGCTTCAAGGAACTTGTCAACTTATGCTGGCCATAGAATAAATTGTGACAATATAGAATATAAACTATTGAAAATGTTTAAGTTATCAGCAAATAGAGACAACTTACTGGTTTTAATATGATTGTATCATTTCCTCTTATCTAAAGATTTACTCATTTGCAGGCTTTAGTAAGTTTTTAAGATTGCATTAAAAGTTTCCAACGGTATTACAGTTGATGAAAAAATGTGTCCTTTTTGAAGGACTAAATTTAAATAAATTCTTAATTTGACACATCTACTTAACATTAAGAAAAGGATGAGTGATTATCTTTTGTTGTTATTGTCCCAAAAGCAATCACCAAGTTTCACAAAAGAAACAAGTAGAGCAGATAAAAGTATTAAAAAGACAAGCTTAAAATGAGATATTAGTCATATCCAACTTCTCTCTGTTAGTTTGTATGTTTGTTATGGTAACACGGCAAAAATGGCACATCATAGCAAGATTTGTGTTATCACAATACCATTAAAATGCACTAACTTGGAGAATAAAGCAATTTCAAGTCCAATTTGCAACTTAATAATAGTGTGGGGTAACCATTTGCACTCACCCCGGTAATCAATATTATAATGATCAAATTCCTCAAGGGAGAGAACACCAGGTATATTAAATGCTAATTATAGAGTACTTTCCCTTATTTATTTATTCATTTATTTGCAAATAATTATAATATGAATTTTATAAATAGGAAGTGACTTAAGCAACTTGTATTAAATTTCTTTTTAAAACAGCAATGGTCATCCATTCCTGAAATTGTAAATAATAAACATTCAAAGGACGAGGATAATAAATCTAAGCTATTCTGAGGATGATGTGAATAAACATCAAAACATTAAATGTGTTATGTCTTGTTGTCCATATAAAATTTAAGATTTTATAAGAGAATAGAATAAAAAAACTACTACAAAAATGTAGATATATGCTTGGAACATTAAAACTAAAACACCAAACCATCTTTTTATTAAACTTTACAAACAAGTAAATCAATAAAAATTTATTGGAAATATTCTCAATCCTTTTAATTTTTAGACACAGCTCTGAGAATCTGGAATGAAAATTATATCTGGAATGAAAATTATACACTCTTCTTTAAACTTAAGCTGATATATTTTTATCTTATTCAATTGGGCAGATAAAAAGTTTTTGCATTGAATTAACTATAAACCTAATGCTAATCAACAGGGATTCCCTTATTTTTTCTATTCATCTTTTGTATATCATATTGACTATATTACAACAAGGTGTGACGAAAATATATTAAAGTGAATAATGTTGAGGATTATCATAATTCAAGCTTCATTAAGTAACTTTGCTAAAAGGTGTATACATGTATTGCGTGTGGAAACTAAAAAGCTTGGCCTATCATCAGACAATTTTAAAACAGGATAAATGTAACTCCAAGAAACACATTTATTCAGGATGATCTGCTTATGAAGTGAATAGACATTAAAATCAACTAAACATTTTGTTTGTTAACCGAGTGCTGGTTATCCACAAGTGCATTTTTCAATATCACTTTTGTGAATGTGTGCATGTATGCACAAATATATGATGGCTTGGCTTTGCGAACAGAGATCCAAAAGCGTTTTCCACATCTTGGTGGGGCCTATACAAGAATAGCCCAAAGGCCTGCCCAATGGATTTTTGAGGTGAAGTGTGACATGCGCACAGCCAACCCCACCTTTTAAACCAAGGGTTTGCATGCTATAGTCCACCAAGGTGGCACGAATAACAGCAAGGCCCCTAGGTAGTAGGTTTAACAGGAGTTTCCTTCTCCTGACAGATGCCCGAGCTAGCTATGGCGGTCTGTCACCCTTTGCAGGAATATTCCAACAGTATAGCTAATCTGGGTTGTTGAACCGCAAGATGTGAACACTCTGCAGTTGGTAGATGCCTGAGCTGGCTGTAGAGTACTACTGTCCCTTTGGAGGAGTATCA
>VCCN01007085.1:17788872-17799918 GCA_006491835.1 Architeuthis dux | reverse complement strand
GTTTTAGGCACATTGGCAAGGTGCTCTTCAGAATATCTCTAATGTGTGGTATTTCAGAATGGCTGAAATGCTTTTAACAAAATCTAGGTAAAAAATTGGCAATTCCAATAACTGAAAATTAATGAATTTGGCAAGATTTCAGTTTTTAGAATTAGAAACTGATGCATTCCTAAATCAAATGACCAAAACAAACTAATTTGGCTGATTTGGTACATAATTCTTCTTTTTTTTTTTAGACATCTTTGAACATAAAAGTGAAAATCATTAAAATAAAAATAGACCCATTTTGATTATCAACCAATAACTTAAAACAACCAGTTGCAGTTGCCAAGCTGAAATATATCGACCAACCAGTAGCAATAAAAGGTTGGCATTTCTATGTTAGGAACGGATGATCCTTTGCCCAAGAATTACAGACATCTAATTTCTTGTTTCTGTTTTATTTTGGTAACAAACAGAAACACTAGCATCACAAAGTTAACAGTTCTTTATCTGTAAAAACCCATCAGCCATATACAATCTACCAATTCCTGTCAATCTACAGAAAAACCATTCAAAAACTATATTTGCACCACCAATGCAACAGCCAAGTAGAATGAATGTAAAATGAGCTGTCTAGAACATAGACCAAAATAGGTGATCAATAATAATTGGGCAGAAAAGACAACTTATTTTTGTTTACTACTTTTCAAAAAGTACCAAGTCTTAGGAACATGCTTTTATTGTTGGTATACAGGCATATATGAGGCAAATGCAATATAGATTCACTAAAAAAAAGTGTTTAAATCCACAACTACAGCAAAGTATCCAGGTCTAGTGTAACTTATTCTGAGTTATTTTATTGTGCAAATACAAAGTAGAAAAAAAACAAAAAAATAGTTAAATCTTTCCCACTCATACATTTCTATAGTATTAATATATAGAATAATATCAACAAGAAAATCAAATAGATGCACAAATCTCTGGTTATTCAAATGCTTTGTAAGTAACTTATATAGAATCTAATTTCTTTTTTAAAAATACGTCAGAAGCTAAACAATCATTTTCATACCAAAATTGTTGTAATTCTTCATATAAAATAATGAATTTAGATTATAACTTAGATGAAAGTGAGTGGTCCTCAATATTTTTGTAATCATCGTGCATGTATTTACAAAAACTTATACAAGAATGTTTTTTTATTGAATTTAAAAAGAACCTAAACCTGAACTTGAACCACTTCAGTTTTAATGCATCTGATATCTACCGTGAAAAATTTCATCAAATGTGATTTATGAAGCTTGCCTGTCTGCTCCCTATGAGACAAGTGCTACAAGTATCCTTCAGAATTTTTTGATCAAGCATTATGTAAGCAAAGGCTTAATTAGGAAGCTATATCTTGTAAAAATAAAACTATACTTAAAAAACAAAGAGGCATGCCCATCCTTGCTACTTCTGAACTCTTTAAGCCACTCTCGAAGTATGGATTAACTCGCAAGTGCTTTTTATTGAAGTAGAAAAGGAAACATTGAACAGCAGACAAACATTCATAATGAAAACTACCAACTAGACAACAGTGGGATGTGCAGAACTGTGTAATGATTACCAGCACAGAAAATGGAATTGGCAGACCAAGTTAGAGTTTCAGCCAAGGCTGCTTGCAGTCACTTCACACTAATGTCCTTAAGAAAGGCATGAATCCACTTCTCTCCCAGCTATGGGTAAATAGCAAGGTAGTTGGAGCCCCTTAGCCCTGTAAGGCAGTCCATCTAAAAGGTTACTCTGACAGAAAAAAACCTACAGCTTGGGTGTGGGGCTTGCAACACCATCTCATAAAAGCATACTTGCTACTGAAACTGTAAAGTGGCCCTATTCTCCATAAGGAGTCTACAGGAATAAGCAAAACAGACAAAAGATGTCTAGGATACCCAATACATTGTGCCTAAAAATGACAGCACCAGAACATGGCCACTTGTCACGCATCAAACAGTTCACAAATCAAATACATGGGCCAACAGACAAGGAGTAGACAAACGATGAGGATAATTTAATAATGCATAGAATATAAAAAACAAATTCCAAAATCAACATATTTGGGTCAATGAAGCAAGGTATAGGCTCAACTCTGTAGAAGTAATGTTGCATAGAGGGGGGGTATGTGTCAAGGTCCAAAATAACTTCATTAAAATAAGCACTAATGACTAAAAATATATCATTAAATGGTTGCTGATTTCAGACATAGATTAAAAGTCAGCCAATTCTAATTAAGAGTTTCATGCACTGGCAAATGGCCAAAATCAAATAACTTGATCAATAAGTTATCTCACGATCAGCAAGTGAATATTTTTATAGCCAATATCATAACAGCATATTTTTCCAGTACACTAGTCCTTAAAAGTTCTCATGCCTAAAATTATTATTATGCTTATTACTGTTAATCAGTTGAGCTACTTTTTTTTAAAAAATCTTCTGTTCGTACTCAAAGTGTCGGGTGGAATAGTGACAGCAGCCGTGTTATTTCATCCTTTTCCCTTTTTTAAATTTTTTTTATTTCCCTTTATTTTCACTTGAGAAATATATTATAACCCACTTCCAGCTTGCTAGGCCCATCAAAGCTCCACCAGAGCCCCGTTAACCATACATATTGGGAATACATTCCTATCTCTCTCAGTTGCCAGCCTCTCACAATGCTAGACGAGGGGTTGAATTCAGAGCAGTCCATCTCCTAGACTGGTTACCAACCAAGACCAGCCTGCCCTGCTATCTACACATAGCTGGGAGAGGGGGTATGGATTCATACCTTTCCCAAGGGCATTAGTGCAAAGTGAACTGTCTCAGCCAGAGTTTGAACTTGGTTCACCGATTCCATTTTCCGTACTGCAAACCGACACCTCCGAGGTATAATGGGTTAAATTTCAAAGGAGATGATTTGATAAAATTCTGATTTCACTATCACAAATCCAAACTTTTTAAAAAATTATGCAGCACTGTAAGGCACTTTTGGAATAGATTAGGTTTTAACTTCGAAAAGCAAAGCAACAACTCACTAAAACTGTTGAGATTTGAGTCAAGAAGCCAGCAGTGAGTCTTTAAGTTTATCACCAGAATATTTTACATCATGGTGATGATGCAATGTAGTGAACATAAGATTACTATGCCACATTGTTTTCATTGTTATCAAGACACATCCAAAGCGCCAAATAATGACCAGACATTATTACAAAGTATATCACATGGCTTTGTCAAATATGGTGATACTCGATTTGGTCAAAACTGATACAAGATTAGAACATTTGTCATATGTCCCATTTTCCCTTTTTTTTTCTTCTTTTCTTTCAGTTGATATTTCTAGCCAAGATTAGATTAGAGTGACTAACACTAATTTCTCTTGGACAGAGAGGAGTAAGCAGGGTAATGGCCTTCAATAAGCCATATTACCTCTAAACTAAACTATCACTGCATTGCTTGATAATTGAACCCAGTTGAAATCTTAAAACCTAACACAAAGGATGTGTGGATAAGCTAAAAAAAAGTTTTCTAAAAAAATGTGAGGAAAATACTGAAATTCATGTTATTCATATCAATATATCCAACATTTTTAGTTAGAGAAATGAACGACCATCTCATGAGACAAATACACATCTAATATTTGAGAACCTGGGATGCGAGCCAGGGTGTTACTAAGCCATAAAGAACCGAGCTGTTAAGCAGTAAAATTCACATAAACAGTTGTAATGGCACTTAACTTGCTCCTCAGCTACAACTATAAGATTATGCTAATTGAACAAAAAAAGTATATGTTCTTATTGATGCATCAATTAAGATTGTAGACTAGAGTCCTAATTTTGGACCAATGTTAGCTCAGGATAATTATTCTAATATTTTTCCATTTTTCTAGTGTTTATATTATGCAATAATAGATACTAATTTCTACCCAAATTAGGATTTGAGATTGAATTTGCTTCTCTCTTTAAATAAGGAGATTGTGTGGACCAATTTGCACTTTTACTAACTGATATAGAATCCCTCTATCCAATTGCAATGGAGTTAATGCAAAATTGTATAAAATACTGTCAACTTTGCTCACTCGTGTACCTTCTTATAAATCAAGTGTCCTTCAGATGTCGAAGGATCATCTTCGATTCCAAACATTGCAGTTGCACTGTCATGTGCCAAATTTTATAGGTCAACTCTGAGTAACTGGCCATGTTCTGAGAGGATTTTTAGAAACAAGAAATATTTGTGATCATATTCAGGGAACCTTTTTTGAAGCCTTTATCATCAGATAGAACCGGTAAGTATTAACAGCTCGGAAAATGGAAAATAGCAATGAAAGTTCAAATTTCGGCTGAGGTAGTTTGTGATCACTCTGCACTAATGCCTTTGGGAAAAGCTTGAATCAACTTCCTGGTCGGCAGCTATAGGTAAAATAGTAGGGTAGACAGTGGCCTTCAGCCTTGTAAAGCAGTCCATCTAAGCAAAGGCTACTGACATAAAACCTACAGCTTGGCCATCTCGGCCATCTCGGCCCACCACGCTACTAAGGAAGGGCACCAAGCCTAAAGAGTAGACTTGGTGTGTGCAAGCCGATCTCCACTTTAAAAAACCAGCGCAGGCCGGAGGAGTGTCCTCCCTTGATCATCGCAAGTGAGGAATAAACCAACAACAACATCAGATAATATTTTTTGAAAGTTTTTAAACTAAGCTATCATCAAAAACAACAACAAAAGATAAACATTTTTGTAATTAAACAAACATTTTCAGGGTGTAGCAGTAGCCCTGATATTTTAGTAGAATTGTCTTCAATGGGACTCAGTCACATATGTTATATCTTATATTATGTACACAATGTTGAATCCTCTAAAGTTCAGTTGGTAGGAGTACTAAGCCAGAATTCCATGTACCTAGGTACTGGACATGGTTTCAAGTCTTAGATAGCAATTCTTTACTGAAATTCTGTTACTCTCTTCATTTGATATATGATAGAAACCATAATAAAAGAATAGACTTTATATATGTGGAATAACACTATTGTACCAATAGAAAAAACAATTAACACGCCATGGGTAAAACAAATTCAACAAAGTACAATAGAAAAGATAATTGACAAAGGCTAAATTTAACAGAAAAAATATCTTTAGAAAATGATTATATCATTATCACAAATTTACCTGTGTTTCTAGGAAGAGATACTTCAGTTTTACATGGTAATTTGGCAGGAGCTTTCAACCCAACTCGAACTTGGTAGTACCTGGAATGAAAACGAAAATTGAAATGACATTTTTCAAATGGTTTAGAGTGCAAAAACATTGATTCCTACTTTCAGGTTTCCTAAATGCACAAATTTCACCACAGTACCAAGGTCACATGCAATCCTTGACAATATCAACTACGGGTTACTCTATTAGCACAGTGTTAATGAAAAGAGAGGTCAGAACCAGTCAATAGATTTCAATTGTTGGGAATGATAAATTCACAAAAATACCCTTTGGAACGGCAATGACTACAAAATTTCCAATAATACCCACATATTTTATGAGTATATTTTGAACATTCATTGTGAATGTGCAGGCAAGTATACAATTTGACAAGTTCTTTAAAAAGACAAGAATGAAATCAAAGAATTATAAATATTCAATAATATACTTGGTATTTGTGCAAATGCACTTTGAAGAACCATCGTGTTACCATGTTCTTATATCCAGAAAACACAAAATAAAAAATATATACTTTCTTGAGCAAATTAAAAATTATGCCAAGCAAATTAAAAATTATGCCAAGCAAATTAAAAATTATGCCAAGCAAATTAAAAAATTATGCCAAGCAAATTAAAAAATTATGCCAAGCAAATTAAAAAATTATGCCAAGCAAATTAAAAAAATATGCCAAGCAAACTTAATCTATAAACAGTGTCTTGTGATCTTGAACCCAACTTAAATGATGTACAAGACTGACCGTTCAAGAGAAAGGTCAGTCTTGTATATCTTTTCAGTCAAGTTGTCAGATTTTTGCAGCTTTGCCTGAGAGAGAGACTAATGCTGTCAAAAGAAAATATTAGCAATATACAGCATAGCATTATGAGGCTTTTTTGTTAGTCCCCACCAGACCAAAATTGTCATAACCAATGGGAATTGATATGTTAAGTTTATTTCATTAGTAGTAACTGCATATATGTGATTAATCATGGACATAGATTAAGTTCACTAGTCTTTTTAATTAGCTTGGCATATTTTTTAATTTGTATGCTGTATTTTTTTAATTTCCTTGTCATATTCCTTAATTTGTTTGCCTTCCTTTAAATCTGCTCGGGAAAAGGTATAGGTATTTCTACAATGCACTTTGAAGAACCATTCTGTTACTAGGTTCTTATATCCAGAAAATGCAAAATAAAACTAAAGACAAATGATTAAGTCTCTTAAATTAGTGTGCTGTTCAGAAAACTTAATGAGATTTACTAATTATAAATTATTGATACCACCAATGGTTTTATTGCAAATTTGCCTAAGGGAAATTTGACTTCGGATTGGAACAGAGTTGTCATGTGTTATGAATAAATAAATTAATTTAGTTCTTTCTGGTGCATTAATAAGCATTTTAAGTTTGTTTTTGTTTTTGTGTTTCACTCACATCTATAGCAAATATTTTAGAGATAATGAGAAGTAAATTATTCTGATTAAAGAAATTCTGTTCACAATTTATTAAGGAACACCATGGAGTATGACTGAAGTAAAGCAAAAGATATGCGTATGCACAAGTTTTGAACATTTTATGAGGCAATTCTCTGAAATTTATGAAGAGAAAATAAAGCTTACAGCACTCTTTCCTTCAAATGATGATAATCAGAGAATTGTTGATCAAAACATGAACTTGCTGAGTTTTGCCTTCAGATACAGTCAAAAATAATTCCATTCACTTACTATAATACCAACTAGTTTGTTCCAAAATGAAATTAACTGCTTCCCAACATACCATATCCTACAAAATAAATGACCACTTGTATAATAAATAGCTTCTTTAACGTGTCCCTCATATATATACTGGTTCCATTTGCTTACCACATCATTCTGTAAGTAACAACATTGCAATAAATGCATGCCAAATGAAGCAACTTGAATCATCTAAATGATCTTGACTTTAGATTCAGACAACTCACTTGGGGGAAGCTACTTAAGATGCTATTTACAACAGTTGATCGATGCTTCATTTTCTGAATATTCATGAGCTCACAACAATAAAAGGACATCCAAGTGTCTACTCTCATGACCAGAGAGTTTATAATGTATTTTTGCAAGAAAGAACAATCCATCCAATTGTCCCATTTATTTATTTATCCATTGGTATCACACCAAGCACTTTATATTACAATGTCTTTGTTAGCAGCATTTCCTTTAAATGGAGAAACAAAACATTTTTTGTCATTAACAGTTGACTTCCAGAACAACATAAACTAAATTTGCTCTTCTCACAATGTTCCAACTAGTACAACCTCTTATTACCTTTAAGGCTCATGATTTCATTCTAAAGATTTCAAATGCAACCTCTACTCTAATGTCAATCCTCTGAATAAAAATAAAGAGATTGAACTCTCAGACAATCTCTTTACTCACAATAAACCATGTTGACATTGAAGACAATGATCACAAAAGTTCTATGCCAGTGATTCCCAAAATATTATATACAAGAATTTCTGTGTTGTTTATCTTTCATCAGAAGCACCTACACTTGCTTAGTATTCCACACCAGTTACAACACTTTTTGAAGAAAGTCTGTTCTTAACAATAAGAAAATATCAGCTGGTATTACAACAATGAACACTTTACAAGACAGATGGTGAAATATTCATATAAAAAGTTTTTTGTGACACTATTCTTTGTGAAAGTAAAGCAGTTATTGTCCTGAAGGGAGCAAAAAAGATTTATAGCAGGATTTCATCCAGTGCCAAACAGATCACTGTCTCAAGGCACAATGGGAAAGCCTGTTCCCAAAATAAATAATATGAAACACAGCAAAGAAATCAATAACTATAATGAAATCACCATTGTTTGGCTGTAATAGAACAATTCCTCATCTCCATGGCTATCAGATGATTTTTTTTTAATGACTATTCCCAAAGCTATTCATACATGGTGAGCTAAAGATGTCCTGCATTGAGCATATTATAAAAGAGTAGAGATCCTTTGTTATTCAACATTAATGATTACAAAAAATAAAAGGATAGGTCAATAAAAAGATAAATGGATGGATGTGGGTAGATATTAACACCAGCAAGTCTATGAATATTCAGTAATAATAATAGAAACATTCTTTTCAAGTTAATAAGTTTAGGGAAAATCATATTTAGGATCAGCTTAGCCAAAAGCTATGATTACTTTCAGAAAAAGCTAATTCAGATTCAGCTAATCTTTCTGCGGTTCAATTATATTTTACTTGTAAACTATGATGTATTTGCAGGTTTGGCTTAATGGTTGATTCATTGAGCTGAGAGCCAATAAGTTTCAGATTCTATTCTTAATTCTGGTTCAAAGATATTCACCAAGGAAAATTGATTTTAAACAAAGACAAGGAAGCTTTGCTCCAGAGGTCAATCTAGTACACTTATTAAACTAATAGGTTAACGATTACAGTAGGAGTGGTATTTTCTTGGATGCTGTTGATGGTGAAGGGGCTTTTTCAGAGCAATTACACTTAACATAGAAAAAAATATCTAATGCAATTGCTTAAATTAACAATTATGAAAATTTCAGAGTGTTAGTGGTCGACCAATATGAGTTTTGGCCAATGCCGATATTTAGAGAGCAGGGCAGCCAATATATAAGGCCAATATGTCTCTGCAGTGAATTTATTTTAAATTAAAAAAATGTATCATACATTCATGATTTAGCACAATCTAATTTAAATTAATTAACTTGTCACGCTTATTTTATACATGGGAAATTTTTAATTAATAATTTGCGCCAATAAAATTTTACTGTCAAATGTTAATATTTTTTTTCTTTTTACTGAAAATAGCCATAAAACAGGTTAGCAAATGAAGATAAAAACTTGCCAAGAAGAGCAATATTTTACTATATTTTTCAGTTTTTTTAAATTCTTAAATAAGACTTTGGTGCCGATTTCCCAACCAGCACTGTTTTTTTTTTTTTACAGTAATTAAGTCTAAAAAAAATTTAAAAAATCATTAAATGTAAAAAAAAAATTTCCGGAAATTTAAAATGTAAACTTCTTTAAAAAAAATGTTGTCCTTTACTATATAAGTACCGAAAATTTTATTAAAAGCCGATAAACAGGAGATTTTTTGTAAAATATAATTTTCTGTTTACATACATTGCTACACCTTTTTTCACTATCTGTTTATATATATTACATATGTGTCATGCTATAGCCCAACAAAATTTGGCATGCATGCTCAATGGACGTTGGGGAAGGTTTATAGTAAAAATAAATTTTTTTAGAAGGTTGTACAGGGGGGGAGGTGCTATCTACAAAGTAACTAATCCAAAATTGGACCCTTACTTTCTGTTTGATATACACATAAATATATCTTATTTATATATAATTCTTCAAGGTGTCAAAAGTGAAGGGAAACTCTTTTGCTGTACGTGGTCAAAAGTGATGGGGAACTCTTTTTGCCTTAAGGGGTCAAAAGTGTGGACAAACCACCCCCTCAAATTTCTTTTTTGACTAGCCTCCCCCCTAATTTAATAGAAATGTTTAGAATAAGGTGTGGTTTAGAATTAATCAACCGTAATGTATTTTTTTACTAAAAGGAATTACAAGAGGACATAAATATATTGTAGAAGTAAACAGAAGTAGATTGAATATCAGAAAATTCTTTTTTAGCAATAGAGTTGTAGGACTATGGAATAGATTACTAGAATATGAAGTGCTTTCACCAAACATGTCATGCAATGCCATCCCACGCTCTTCGAATCTAGTTAATATTTAAGGAACATTGGCAAACACCCACCGGGAAATGATTAGTGGCAAAGTACCAAAGTCAGGAAGATAGACTGTCTACTTCCCATTAAAGATCATATCCCTACAACACACATCTACCTTATAGACAAAAGTTTATTTTGATGAACTTTGCACTTATTACAATGAAAGTAGTGTAAAAATGGGTAATCATCTTGTCAGAGAAAAGTGATTCACAAAAATTAAAAGTTGTTTATAGACAATAAATACAAAACTCAAGAGAAATTCAAATAATTACCCTCTTTGGAAAAGATCCACATTGTAGAATTTCCCAAGTTCCACGGAAAACTCCAAAGTGGCCTGCAGTTCAAACATATTATCCTGCAAAGAAAATAATCAGCAAAAGTTAATTTTAAAAAAAACTTAGAGCAACATACATGGATGAAAATAGTTTGTTTTATTGTTCATTTTTACAAACAATTTAAGTTTCTTTTCACATTGTCATTTTTAATATCATCTTGTCAGATAATTCTTATCCAAACACTGATCATATATGTATATATTACACCATCATAGAGTCATGAAGTAAACCTTGTCGAAAAATCTACAATAGCCAAGTACCTCTTATTGTTATTGTTATTGTTTTCAGCACTAACAAAAAAAAACAAAAAACAGAAAATCAAACCAAATATTCCCCAATCCAACTATTTTTCCATTCTAATTTTGTCAACTAAAGTTTGTTCCATACTCAAGACAAGCTAGCTTAGTGGCAGTGGTATACACTATGACTTCCTTAACCCTAGGTGCGGAGGGAGTCTATAAACAGGTAAGTGGGGAGAGGAACTCTGGACTTACATTAAGTTAAAACTTAAGGAGATGCAGACCCCGCCCCCCATAGGGGCATGATCTGAATCTGGGATCGAATATGCTCAGGTTGCTATACTGTCAGGTCACCCTGTACTATCATGAGGATCTGTGATCAAAGTTGCCGTTCTGTCCTAATTCTCTTTCAAATGGTCAGTAGAACTCTATAGCCAACTCAGGCATCTACCAAATACAGAATGTTCACATCCTGTGGTTTAATCACAGGTCAACATTCTTGCAAAGGGATGGCAGACCCCATAGCTAGCTCGGACATCTGTCAGGAGAAGG